>NMRB01001006.1:0-64027 GCA_002633025.1 Notospermus geniculatus | reverse complement strand
TACTTTTCAAGGTCAAAGAGGTCAAAGTTCGACAAAAGTAACGAACCTGCCGCAGTTCTTAATTATTTCACCGAGAGTCTTCATATCTTGCATAAACGTGTATTAGAGGGGTACCTTCAAAAATACCGAGTTTCGGCCCGATCGGACATCCAATATGGCCGCCAGGTGGCGTAACCTGAAAATCATCCAAGTGCTAAAACTCAGGAACGGCCTGACCGAGAGTGCTCAAACTTGATATTTACCTCCCTCTTGATGACCTCTACAAGCACGTCAAATTTTGGCCTGATTAAACTTCCAATATGGCCGCCAGGTGGCGTAACCCAAAAATCATCAAATGTGCTATAACTCAGGAACAACTTGACCCAGAGCGCTCAAATGTGCTATGTGGCTCCCTCTAGATGACCTTTATGTGCATGTGAAGTTTTGGCCCGATCAGACATCCAATATGGCCGCCAGGTGGCATAACCCCAAAATCATTGGGAGCCACATTGGGAATGACTTGACCCAGATTGCTCATAACTGACATGCACCTCTCTCTGTCATTACACAGTTATGTTCAAACGGGTGAGCACATGGTCCATGGACCATTTCATTGACTGCCGTGATTAATTCCCGTTAACTGTACATGACGTACTTTATTCCATTTACAGAACAAGTACAAAATGACATCATACCCTCTTTACCATTCCGTATACGAGACATTCCGACTTGTAAAAAAATTCATCGATCCTGATTTCCAGGTAAGTCGCAAGCCTAAAAATTGTGGATTGGTTGATGATGCAAAGAAGCATCTGATTGCACAATTGACCTCTCTTCCGCGCCATGCGTACCGTCCTCGTAATTTCCGCAGACGTCACGCGCTGCCGCGAAAGGCATGCAATGAAGACGTAATGTCATTCGCCCGTGGTGCGTGGACGTCACAAAGAAGAGGCGCGTGACGCACCCGTACCATACGCAGTGAACTGAAGCGTACCTTCCGTGTGACGTACGCGGAAGGTACGCAGATAAAGGTAGGTCAATTGTGCAACGTACTGTATGCATTATATTTTCTATCTTGTGGCGGCTGATATTACCGGTACCTTTGGTCTTTTAGGAAACCTCATTTATAGGTTTAGAGATGCACTCAATGTACACCGTATACCACAGCGCTAATTCATGGTGGGTATACTGTAAAGTATGTGATAATCGGTCGGCCCACGAAACTTGTTCGAATGGAAAATCGTTGAATATTTAGATTCAGGGTAATTATTGATCAACCCGTCATCCGCGAGAATACTGGTCTGGTCAATTTCATTAGTGCTAGGCCTACTCGTCTGCATTCATTGCTTGCGTGAATGACCATCATGTCACATTTCTTCATTGTCCAAGGCCTACTCACAACAAGAAAGGCTATAGTGCACCAGCAGAAAATTCATTTGAATTGACATGGTGTTGTATGGAGAGATGGCCGTAATCAACTTAACTAGGCCTAGAAAGTGGATATTCAACGATTTTCCATTCGAACAAGTTTCGCGGGCCGACCGATTATTGCATACTATTCAGTATATAGCCTACCATTGAGTATAAATATCTAGGTCGATTTTGATCCACCAAGAGTTTAACCCTAACCCTAATTGAGGGTTATAGCCCTAACCCAGCCTAACTATCTCGCGTGCAGTGTACATGAACCGATTTGGATGTATGATCGTCTCGGATCAGGCAGTCGGGTGTAAAAATCATATCGTGTAAATTGGCCTTTGAACTAGTACCATTCATCTCTAAAGGAGTTCAGTACGAAGGTCTTGATCCATTCATCCTCTTTGAGAGACTGAGTTCACATAATTTTCCATCCTCTTTTACAGTATAGTTTAGCTGTTGCCCGCAGCTGGGGAGAAATGGCTAGGAATCTAGCCGATTCACTAATCTTGCCGTTTAACTTCCGAGATTATGGAAGCGAGTTGAAGGATTACTTCGTCGATTTCAAGAATCAATTTGGAGGGCTGTTAAAAAATCACAGTATAAGTTTAGGTAAGTATTCCAAGTATTCAGTCTGTTGTCAAGTAGAATAGAAATAGAGTGCTCCCTCGCTCTTACGAACTTCGATTCTACGAACTCCCGGATATTACGAACCCAACGCTTGGCTCCCAAAATTTCATGACATGTATGTAATTTTGGCCCAATTCCTGCCCATGATCAATTACATTGTGTACAATACAAACCAAAATCCAAGCTTGGGTTTGATTAGTGTACAATACAAACCAAAATATCCAAGCTTGGGTTTGATTAGTGTACAATACAAACGGAATTATCCAAGCTTGGGTTCGATTAACGCATGTTTGAGCGTTTAATCAGCAAATATTCAATAAAGTTAGTCCTGTAGACAAAGTGCAAGGCTCAAAATAAGCGGTATCGCATCGCAATTTGCGACAGAAAAATCAGAAAGTGCGATATAGTCGAGGAGGTACATTTGCAAAATTGCTACACATCGATTTCAAGTAGAGACAGCCGTGGCTGGCCAGCAGCGGCCGTCGAGGAGTCAGTCAGTACATAGTTCATCGGCAACTAACAACACCAACCAAACCTCGCTTCCATGATTGTTACTCATGAGTCACAGTATGTTCGCCATGCATGCGTAAGTGTTGTTGTGTGCGAGGTTGACATCAACAGCCATGCAAGATGGCTTCCACTGTTGAACATGTTGAATGGACAAAAAAGTTGCTACACAAAGTACCAAAATTGCGAATCAAGTGGAACCCTTCATTGGCAATTTTGCTACACAAGTAAAAAAAGTTATTTTGAGCCTTGAAGTGTATGCCTTAGGCCTACTCGGCGTGGTCATCATGCCCCCACGGACGAATCCTCGCTATTACAAACTCCTCATTAGTACAAACATAACCCTTGGACCCCGAAGGGTTCGTAATAGCGAGGGAGGACTGTAGAATCCTTTTGTGCAAGACTGGGTTGTTGCTATTTGGTGTGAGTGCTGCTCTGACATAGGAGTGGTGTGGTGTAGTGGTTAGCGAGACGGACTCCTGATCAGAGGGTGCCGGGTTCAATTCCCAAGTCCTGACCAAGAAAAAGCATGCTCGCTTGTGACCTTGAGCAAGTCACTTTCCTCGCTTGCTTCACCCCACCCAGGTGTAAAAGGGGTACGTGTCTGGAACTTACGTCTTGGTTGTGCGTAATGCGTGACGCACACCTGAGACCAAAATCATGTGACCACCAACGAAACTGGTGACCATGACGTCGCAGGCAACCATACGACCACACTTGCCACCATTTCAGTGAACCATTTCAGTGAAAATTGGTAATAGGCGATGGAACCATTGCTCCTCAGTTACCGGTATTTTTCTGAAACATTTTTTTTGTCTATCATTTCAGACAAATTGGAAAGAGCCATAAATAGTTTCTCAGTGGCAGCAGAAAGCTTTCATAAGCGAGTGGGCCAAATAAATAGGAAAGAGTAAGTTCACACGACAGTCGTGGGGTCATATTTTAGAACGTCCCTTTATGTTAAGGTCGACCTTAAAGCGAATCGAAATCAAAAAAATTTGATTTAGAAATAGAATTTGAAAGGGGACGAATTTTCGGGAAAAAATGTTAACAAACTTCTCCAGAATGTCAACAAAGAAATTTTCGTGCATTCTGATTGGCTGAATTTTGTGTTTACAAACACCAGCCAAATGTAAACAAAATCCGCTATCGATTCGCTTTAAGTCTATTGTAACACCATCCCGAACAATAGATTTAAGCTGGACCTAATGGAATGTTCTAAAATACAGCCTGTGGAATATGTGAGCCACTCCAGTAAAAGTAGGCGCTTGTTGGAAGTGATCGTCATTGGTCATAAGTTTACTCAACTACCGAAAATGGGGAGGTTGAGATCAGCGACTTATCACGGATCCTTATACGTATACGGATAGAATTCTGTATAACGAAGACAATGAACGAGGACATTTCGATCCGTATATGAATAAGGATCCGTGATAAGTCGCTGATCTCAACCTCCCTATTGTCACTGCTGTCCACTCCTATCGACAACCTGCAGAGACCCATTCAGAGACCCACGATTGGATGTCAACAAATTCGTCCTTCGTGCTCCTGCCAATTTGATCAGGTGTCCGACACAGACGCCGACGTCTAAAGTACAAATCCAGCTTAAGTCACCACATGTATGTTTTCAGCCCATACGCTGTTCGTCAAGTTAATGATCAGATGTTGCAACTGGAACGTGCGTTCATAAACCCAGAGGGACTTCCTGGTAGACCCCTTAAAAAGTAAGTACGGAACTGTAGACTGGCAGAAAATCATTCTTATATAAGTGTAGCGGGTCTCACTGATGTTTAGGTATCAGTGTGCATTGCTTAGTACTGCTCAACTTGTATCAATGGGGAACTGGCGGAACAAACATCATGATGTGGTGCTGCGAGCGATGGGTGTGAAATTTCCTTTCTGTAACATTATTTCCATTTATTTCTGGCATGAAAAAAAGCGTTTGTGTTGGTTGCATGAGGCAGTGAAACGTACCGGTATGTTATTCTGTAGCTTATGAAAATTTCTTTAATCTCATTGCTTGTTCCTAAACATGAAAAGATAGGATGGCGATAAAGGCAATGTTTTTGCCTCATTATTGCTGTAGAACAATGTAAAGTCACTTTTTCATGACGCAACGCCAACACTTGAAATGATGTCATGACGTCACTGCGGGCACATCGCTTGCCGTCCTAACCTGTCAGGATAAATTGACACGCAGGTTCCTCATTAGCGTTTCACTGTTTTCCTTACAATGTTGGTGAGATTTCCTTCCAAGAAATATATGTGACCCTCTGCTACAAAACAAAGAAAGTTCGTTGCGGCTCACCTTCTGAGCGACATGCGACTGGTTTGCTGTGGAGGAGGGTCACATTTGTCAATTTCAGTATATGTCTGTCTATTATGAAGTCTGAGTGATTCTATTACTTGTGACCCTCCACTACAAACCAGTCATCAGTTACTCTGAGGTTGGCAAGTTGGGACCAACGTATTTAATGTCAATTTCCGTGTAGTCTGTCTGTCTGTCGTGAAGTGTAAGTGATTCTTTTTCTGTCTTTATCTCCTGGTGTCAGGTCAGTTCCTTTAAGCAGTCCATACATGATCAATATTATATGGGGCCCAAAATAGGGGCATGTGCTTTTGGCATGATGGACGGAAGAAAGATTGGCAATAATATCGCCCATTTTGGTCCCCATATTGTGCAATAATATTGAACGCATATGGCTGGCTCTAGGCTCATTTTCTGTGCGACTTAATACTGTCTTTGTAGCAGAGGATCATATCAGAATGGTGTGCGAACACTCGGGCAAGTGGGGCGTTTGCAATCAATCTTTAATTCTTTCTCTTTACAGACATGTGATCTTTGCCCCGAGTCAAACCAATACCTACGCTGGTGCAAGCTTCCCAGGTCTTGTCGACTCCCTGTTCGAGATTGATAAACACCCAGAGAACTGGAAGGTCTTCGAAAAACACCTGTCAGTTGTGATATATTTGGTGCGATCAGCTACGTCTGTCCTCAACGATGTTGTCAATTTTTACCCCTAAGGTTCAATTCGTAATTCCTCACTACCAGGGGGCATAGCTAGCGGGGGGAGGGGGCAAATGACCCCCAGAGCAAAAAGGGGCAAAACAAATTTTTCCTCTAAACGGCCATTTCCCCTCTTCAAGCCAAGTTATTGTGGTGTCAGATGTGGGGAAAATGCATCTGAGAGGATGTAAATTTCAATTTTTTTCTTGCGAAGGACCCTCACACCCCCCTCCGGCTTCGCCCTCCAGACTCAAGCAATTTTGCCCACCTAGGCCGTAAAAGCTAGCTACGCCCCTGCCTACAGTACAGGCACAATTGAATTGACATACCAAAGGCCTTGCGTAAGTTACACGTAACTTGTGCTGTTGTTACGTGCACGTTGCACGTATATCACTGTGTAAGTTGCGTGTAAATGACGGTTTTATTACTGATACATTCCTCCTGTGTGGCCTAATGCATACTTCATTATGCACTGGCTGAGTGGTACTGCCCACTTTGCATAGTAGCTTTATAAAATACACTAGCAAGAACCCGTGGCAATCGGCGATTCTGAGTTTGGCTGAGGTTGGAAGCAATCGAACAACACCGTTAAAAAAAGTAATTGCTACCAGAACAAAGTCCTCTTCACAAATTAAACCACCCGTTGCATCAGGATATGGTATCCTCTATTACCATGCCGAATTTCGAGGAAAACAAAGCATCTAAGTGTGACTTTATTGAGCCAACTTCCAGCATTATTATATAGATGTACAGTAAAACAAAAATAAAGAGCGATGTCCACTGTCGAATTCCAACCATTTCAGGACCTGCATCATTCATGCAGTAGTCTCAGTGAAAGTACATATGTATTAGCATACTACAGAGTTTTTGCAAACCCGAAACGCCAACGCGAACGTCTGGCCTTTTGTTCAGTGCTCTCTTCGTGGCATCGAACAATGGGTTTGGCGTTCGCATTGGCGTTTCGGGGGCTTTGCGAAAACTCCCTACTATTTGTATTTGTACCGGTACATGTATTTGTATTAGATTTTCCATGTGGGCCGAAGCATAGCATTATTGGCCCTGGTATAAGTACGGAGGATGAAGGCCATCTCAAGCTACTTGTGTTCCTCACTTGGATGGGATCAGTACTTGCCCAGTTGCAAAGGTACAAGGTAAGGCACCACGGCTTACTGGCCCTTGCAACAGATTCAAATTCAAATAAGTTGACCATAATACACTGTAAATAATAATAATTTATTTTTTAAGCACAATGCTCTAAAACACTAACAAAAAATGTAGGGCTGAGTTGGCCATAGCTGCTAAGGCCTGAGTTGGTCATAGGCCTATGGCCAGGGCCGAGTTGGTCCAAGGACACGGGCCGAGTTGGCTTAGGGCCGAGCTGGATGTACACCCAACGGATGTGAAGGGCTAAGGGATGATTTATGCCAGATGGCCCAGGCTGGATTCGAATCTGGGACCTGCTAAGTGGACATGACTAGCACGAAGCTATTAGTCTTTTTGTGCATTGACCCAAATGATGACCAGCTTCTGTTGCACATCGAAAATGCGAGTCCATATCAAACTACATGTACACGTACATTGTATGTATATATTAGGGTTTATTCCCATTTCGCCCATTCCCATTTCGCCCACATTTTTTCCCGTTTCGCCCATTCTTTTTTCGCCCTTTCCCTCTTTGCCCTTTTCCCATTTCGCCCAATATCTGTCTTGCCCATTTTGCCCAATTTTATTTTCGCCCATTTTTCATTTCGCCCAAAAGCCATCTCGCCCAACTTTCCCATTTTGCCCAATGACCAATTCACCCTTTTCCCACAACGCCCATTCCCATTTCGCCCAAACACTATTTTGGGTTTGGTAATGGTAAAGGGGCGAGATGATGAATGGGCAAAATGGCATTGGGCAAACTGGTGAAGGGGCGAAATGGTTAAGGAGCGAGTTGGCATTGGGCAAATTGGCAAAGAGTGAATTCGCAAAAGGGCGAAATGGTAAGTGGGCGAAAAGATGACTGGGCGAGGCGGCAATGGGGCAAAATGGTAAAGGGCAAAATGGGTAGGGGGCGAGATGGCACAGGGCAAAATGGGGAAAAAAATTGGGCGAACTGGGAATGGGCGAAATGGGATTGGGCGAACTGGGAAGTCACCATATATTAGGCCTATTCTGTTATTGATGCTAATTCTGTTGTTGATGTAGTTTGTGGAATATTTTTAGCCCGCTTGGCCGAAGGCACAGCAGGGTTTATGCTGTGATTGGGGTTATTGAGTGGTGGTCTGTCATGCATCAGGCCGTCCGTACGTAAACTTTTGGTTTGTTAGCGCGCAAGCACCTTTAATTTTTGATGAAACTTTTTGGTCTTTGGTGGGTGCATGTGTATGTGAGCCTAAGATCTAGGTCAAGTTCAATTTGGAACACAGTTGGATTCCTATTGGCCTACAGAGGGCATTTTGTGAAAAATTTCAAAGGGCTATATTTTGATGGTTTAAGCTATCGTGTTGAAACTTTGTACACATGTATCTCTAGGTTTCAGCAACTTAAGGGCGGTTTACACTAGGTTGCACCAAGTTGCAAGTTGCTGCAACCTGCAACTTGTTGCAGTCTACATGTACAATGTGATGTTTACACATTGCAACATTCAGTGCGATAAGTTGCAGAAGTTCGCAAAAAGTTGCAGGAATTTTGGTGGGAATCCTTTGTTCGGCAGCCATTTTGGCTTTAGTTGACGTCACATGATTTTTTACTGTATCCTCATTGGCCAGCGACGTGCAACTTGTTGCAACTTCACCAGAAAATAGGATCTGGATCCTAAATTTGCAACAAGTTGCAGTACCGGTAGTTAGTTGCAACAAGTTGCATGCCCGTTTACACATGCAACTTTCATGAAATTTTTGGTCTCATCAGATTTATGCAACAAGTTGCATGAAGTTGCATATGAAAAGTTGCATGTGTAAACGGGCCTTTACATACAAAATGCCTATGGAATCTGATTCTTCACTTTGCCACTAGGGGGCCAAAACTAAAATCAGATAAAGTGCTATTTCTTCCTATTGAACTAAATAAGTGACGGATCTTCGTCAAATTTTTATGTTGGGTATACATGTAGGCCTACCGGTATGTCTAATGAAGATACATAACATATTGCTCGATTTTAATTTGACCTACTTTTCAAGGTCACACAGGTCAAAGTTCGTCTGAAATTATGAAGTTGGCACTTTTTGTAATGGTTTGAACTTTGTTTGAAACTTTGCAAAGGTGAATACACTTGCTATAGGCCTACTACTGTGGAATGAATAAAAACACACCACTAATCATGTGTTTTGTTCGACATTATTCATTTCATATATTTATGGTCCCTACATTGTCAGTGTATGAGGGACCATCTTGATATCACTGGGCAGGTAGGAAATTTTTATTTCTTTCTATCTATCTTCTTCCACACTCAATTGGGACATGATTGCAAGAAAACTACTCAATGACCTAAAAATCAAGCAGTACCATCAAGTAGTCAATATTTGTATCCAGGTCTGAAACGTTAGACAGTTTCAAAAAATGACTTCATTAGTGAATTCGAAGAGGTTTTTATTCTGAACTGATGAACTTCGATATTTCTCTTGGTTTGTTTGTTTTCGTTTGGTTCAGGCACGAATGATGGATCCGTCTCCGTCTCCACCACTTTGCCCTTCCTCTGTCTCTGAAGGCAGGCCTCTGCCCATCCCCTCCCCTCCCTGACTGCTGTGCCACAGAATCACATCCCAGCAGCTCCTTGCCCTTTCTTCATTCAATTTCCATTTTCTGATGTAGGGACCATCAAATTTGCTGCAGCAAATTTCACCGTTCTGGTTTTATGATCATTATGCGAGTAAATGGATTTTCATTCAGCAATTCTTAGTCCATTGCTGGGAGGTTCCGATTTAAAGTAAAGAGCCATTTATTGAGCGGATTCTCCCAGTCTCCCGAAATAGCAGCCAATGGAAAAGTACGTACATCACCCGTCCTCCCATAGCACTCTACATACACTCCCACACAAAGCCCTGCTGAAATTGGGTCTCCCAGCCAAGCGCATAAGGTGGTCGGAAAACCATTGCCCAATCAGAATACAGCATTTAAGGGTGTGAGTACTAAATAATTATGATTCATCTTATTATAATGGACGGTAGCCATGTTGGATATTTTTATCAACCCGAGTTGAGCTACCTGCTACCTTGCATGTAATGACTGTACACAGTTTGGGTGGAACGGACTTGCTGCCCTATCTCCTCCTTAGTTAGGGCTTGAATCCTATGAAGAGCGGCGTATGTGTACAGTACAATAGGAGGAGCGTGTTATTACGGTATTTTGGTTTTAAAAGAAGTGTTCATTTTCATGAAAAAAGACAAAATCAGTAGTGTGGTAACCTGTGCTGCCATCTTCGCTAATGCCAGTGACCTACCAGTGGCAGGTAAACATGTAAACAGATACACAGTAGGACTCTTGTTAACCTGTACCTGTACCATCTTGGCATTGCGATGCTGATTGAAGAAGTGTAATAAACCAGACGTGCTGCTGCTGCTGCTGCGTAGAAAGTCAACACTGCTCCTCATCAGTACAAATGGATTCCTAGCCATGAAACTACCCCTCTCCAAACACACTCATCAATAGGCCTAAACATGGAGGAAGGAATAACCTACCACAAGGTACATGTATTCAAGGACAAACGCTCCCTCAAAATCGTGTTCGCCACGGTTCAATATGCTAGATAATAAGCAAAAAGTCAATCTCCAGAATTCACAAATTTTCGACCCCAACCGGGGTCTTTTTCAAGTGGAACTTTACAATCTGAAACTCTAGAAAAGACTGAGCTGAAACCCGAATGTAGAACTAAGTAACCTGTGTAAACAGGATGAGTAAGCAATGAAGGAAAGAATAGTGTCAATATGCTAGTATAAACAATCAAAAATAATAAGAATTCTTTTAAATAAGAAGAATCATTGGGATAAAATTCAGCCAGTTTTGAAAAGACGTGACTTGTGAAATACAAAACTTTAAGATAAAATAAGGGGTAAAACCAAGAATTTGTAATTCTTCAAGTTAAGTAGGATCAGGACAGTACAGGGAGTGCAACTGGAGTATGGAACAGCCGCACCTGAATCACTCACTGGTGTCCGTATTTCAGCAGGGGTTCGTGAGAGTGGATGAAGAGGAGCGAGGTAAAACCCCTGCTGTGGGAGGATGACATCGCCCGTTAAAGCAGGAGATGAAATTAAAGGTCACTTGGATACGAGGTTGGTTTTATATCAGGAGCTCACTCTAAGCTAGCTTCTGATTGGACGACAGATAGTCTGTCGGTGGTTCCCCGTCAAAAAGGCGCAGAATGTGACAGGATCAGAAGAAGTGCGACATACAAGATTCGCTGGGCAATCTGGTCGAGAGTGAGGGTGCTTTTCTAAGAGGGGTCCAGAGGGCAGCCATTTTTGGCTCAGCCATGACCACAATTGACAAAGCGCCATCTCGCTCAGTGAGTACTCAGGAACTGGCCGTAGACTAACACCGCCAAGGCGAAGACGCTGCTGGACAAGGGCTCTGACAGGGTCGCAAAAGTGCCAAGAGCCATGCACAGCAAGCGACATGAGTAACCGACCGCGTCTCGCTCATACCCCACCTGGATTGGATTGCATGATATCCGGGCGGTATGGGGGCCTCGGGCCTAATCAATGCCCAGGTTCTATCAAAGATGAGATCGAACAAGTGCGACATACAAGATTCGTCTCAATGGCCCTGTGTTAAGAGGATGTTTGGACTGAATTCGAAATGTTCTTCATTACTATACATGTAGGTTTCAGGATGAAAATATTCCATGTTTCATGAAATGTGAACATCCAACGTCCATGTTTTACGAGACAGTTCTTGGGGGTCGGGGATTCGTGCCATTGGGACAGTGCATGATAAGGGCGTACCTGTCATGAATTAAGAGCAGGTCATGCATAGAGGTCAACTTTAGGTAAGAAGACGCCACATCGTCGGAAGACCCCGGTTGGGGTCGAAAATTCGCAAGATTCTGGAAGTTGACTTCTTGATATTTATCATGTTTTCCAGACCCGTGTCAAACCCGTATGTACGAAAATCCCGGCGAGAGGTAACACTACTACATTGTAATTAAGTAGCCCGGCGACAGGTGCGCTGCATGCATTGACTCTTCTGTATTGGCACACATTGTTGGAGGCACGAAAACGACGTCACCTAGTGGCTGCGCCATCTGTAGCTGTGCTTAGAAGTAACGAAAACACGGGGATTTCGAAAAACACGGGTTTCTTGAAGCCCGCGGCAATTCATAGGTGTGACCGCAGAAAACCCGGGGATTTTATGTAGTGTAACCACGGCTATAGACCTACCGCTTGTAACACCTAACACCTGTCCTTTAATCTGATTTCATGGCATGTGAGAAGATGAGATAATTCAAACACCGTTAAGTTTTGGCGGGAATACACTCTCACATATTTCACGTTGGTCTGTAATTTCGGTAACGGGACCACCTCGTCTATGTTTGTAGAATCCTTTTGTGCAAGACTGGGTTGTTGCTATTTGGTGTGAGTGCTGCTCTGACATAGGAGTGGTGTGGTGTAGTGGTTAGCGAGACGGACTCCTGATCAGAGGGTGCCGGGTTCAATTCCCAAGTCCTGACCAAGAAAAAGCATGCTCGCTTGTGACCTTGAGCAAGTCACTTTCCTCGCTTGCTTCACCCCACCCAGGTGTAAAAGGGGTACGTGTCTGGAACTTACGTCTTGGTTGTGCGTAATGCGTGACGCACACCTGAGACCAAAATCATGTGACCACCAACGAAACTGGTGACCATGACGTCGCAGGCAACCATACGACCACACTTGCCACCATTTCAGTGAACCATTTCAGTGAAAATTGGTAATAGGCGATGGAACCATTGCTCCTCAGTTACCGGTATTTTTCTGAAACATTTTTTTTGTCTATCATTTCAGACAAATTGGAAAGAGCCATAAATAGTTTCTCAGTGGCAGCAGAAAGCTTTCATAAGCGAGTGGGCCAAATAAATATAGGAAAGAGTAAGTTCACACGACAGTCGTGGGGTCATATTTTAGAACGTCCCTTTATGTTAAGGTCGACCTTAAAGCGAATCGAAATCAAAATAATTTGATTTAGAAATAGAATTTGAAAGGGGATGAATTTTCGGGAAAAAATGTTAACAAACTTCTCCAGAATGTCAACAAAGAAATTTTCGTGCATTCTGATTGGCTGAATTTTGTGTTTACAAACACCAGCCAAATGTAAACAAAATTCGCTATCGATTCGCTTTAAGTCTATTGTAACACCATCCCGAACAATAGATTTAAGCTGGACCTAATGGAATGTTCTAAAATACAGCCTGTGGAATATCTGAGCCACTCCAGTAAAAGTAGGCGCTTGTCGGAAGTGATCGTCATTGGTCATAAGTTTACTCAACTACCGGTAATAGGGAGGTTGAGATCAACGACTTATCACGGATCCTTATACGTATACAGATAGAATTCTGTACGAGGACAAATTTTGTGTACATTTAGACTAGTACCTGGTCCTACCGATGGTGTCACTTTTGAATGGTAGGACCAGTCGTGGCCGCCATTTGTGGAGGAATTCTGACAGTGACGTCACTTGAAAATTTTATATAAATTATGTAAATTTATTCAATTCTCAATACGGCTGACGTACCAGAATGCAGATAGGTGACCGACCTTTGACCCAGGAATTCACCAATCACGCCGGGGGTTTTCCATGTTAAAAATAGAAAATCTATCAACATAATAATTCACATGCTTACCGGTACCACCTGCGCCAGCACCGACCAATCAGAGGCACGAAGGTGGTAGGCACGCCCGGTCCTAACATATGCAAAAGCCCGAGGTAAAATAGTTAGGATCGGGTACCAGTCTAGTGTACATTTTGATCCGTATACGAATAACATGAATAAGGATCTGTGATAAGTCGCTGATCTCAACCTCCCTATTGTCACTGCTGTCCACTCCTATCGACAACCTGCAAAGAGACCCATTCAGAGACCCACGATTGGATGTCAACAAATTCGTCCTTCGTGCTCCTGCCAATTTGATCAGGTGTCCGACACAGACGCCGACGTCTAAAGTACAAATCCAGCTTAAGTCACCACTTGTATGTTTTCAGCCCATACGCTGTTCGTCAAGTTAATGATCAGATGTTGCAACTGGAACGTGCGTTCATAAACCCAGAGGGACTTCCTGGTAGACCCCTTAAAAAGTAAGTACGGAACTGTTGACTGGCAGAAAATCATTCTTATATAAGTGTAGCGGGTCTCACTGATGTTTAGGTATCAGTGTGCATTGCTTAGGCCACACTTTTTTTATTCTTTGGTTTACGGGCCCGCCGACGTGGCAAAATGCCATTCCGAAAAAAAATAAAATTGGGAAAATCAGTTTCTTTTATTGCCTCCGAAGTTCGAATGAGGTCTTCTAAGAAAAAAACGAATAAATGGAGTCATTTTTATTCTCGCCGACCTTGGATTAGCAGTCAGGACAGCTAAAAATAAATAAAACCAACACTCTTTCCCAGCAACAAGGACGGAAAGAAGCAGAAAAGAGGCATTTATAAAGAATTTATTTGGTTTTTTATTTCCTCCGATTTGTCTAACTTGTCATTCTAAAGCTGAAAATGAAAAAAGTGAACTTAACCTTAGTTTTTTTTAATTTTTATTCCGTCCTCCGTACCTGGGCTCAGAAACTTTGTGCCCGTAAACCAAAGAATATAATAACCGTGGCCTTAGTACTGCTCAACTGGTATCAATGGGGAACTGGCGGAACAAACATCATGATGTGGTGCTGCGAGCGATGGGTGTGAAATTTCCTTTCTGTAACATTATTTCCATTTATTTCTGGCATGAAAAAAAGCGTTTGTGTTGGTTGCATGAGGCAGTGAAACGTATGTTATTCTGTAGCTTATGTATGTGTTGGTTGCATGAGGCAGTGAAACGTATGTTATTCTGTAGCTCATGAAAATTTCTTTAATCTCATTGCTTGTTCCTAAACATGAAAAGATAGGATGGCGATAAAGGCAATGTTTTTGCCTCATTATTCCTGTAGAACAATGTAAGGTCACTTTTTCATGACGCAACGCCAACACTTGAAATGATGTCATGACGTCACTGCGGGCACATCGCTTGCCGTCCTAACCTGTCAGGATAAATTGACACGCGGGTTCCTCATTAGCGTTTCACTGTTTTCCTTACAATGTTGGTGAGATTTCCTTCCAAGAAATATATGTGACCCTCTGCTACAAAACAAAGAAAGTTCGTTGCGGCTCACCTCAGTGTTTCCGCCAGAGGGTAGGCCTACTAAGGGTACGATGGTAGTATCCTCAAAGGAACAGAAGAGGGCCATTTTCTTTAATTTCATGGGTTTTTTGTTGATTTTGAAGAAATTAGTACCCTCACAAAAATTTCTGGCAGAACCCTGCACCTTCTGAGCGACATGCGACTGGTTTGCTGTGGAGGAGGGTCACATTTGTCAATTTCAGTATATGTCTGTCTATTATGAAGTCTGAGTGATTCTATTACTTGTGACCCTCCACTACAAACCAGTCATCAGTTACTCTGAGGTTGGCAAGTTGGGACCAACGTATTTAATGTCAATTTCCGTGTAGTCTGTCTGTCTGTCGTGAAGTGCAAGTGATTCTTTTTCTGTCTTTATCTCCTGGTGTCAGGTCAGTTCCTTTAAGCAGTCCATACATGATCAATATTATTGCACAATATGGGGCCCAAAATAGGGGCATCAAAGCTGCCAACCTTTACGATTTGTCCGTAGTTTTTACGTTTTTTACCCCCTCAATACGTTTTTACGGTCAGTCTAACCAAAACTACGCAAAAACAAACAAGTGAGAACCCAGTTTCGTTCCGTCTTGCTCACTTCATAGTTCCTGATTTATATCAAGCTGAGCTCCCCTAGCAGAGAATCTGCGAACTATCTTCGCTGTTCCATGCAATATTTGCCACCCAGCTGATCTGCTGATGGCTTTGCTTTTGTCCTGGGGAGGGAAAACAACTTCTGGATCGGCAAATGCGGTCATGCCATATGCTTGTCATGCGTTCTCCTCTCATCTTACGGATTGGGGTGCCAAAACTACGGAAAACGGGGGAAAATATTGAAAATTCTACTGGTGGCCATTTCTGAAGGTTGGCAGCTATGGGGCATGTGCTTTTGGCATGATGGACGGAAGAAAGATTGGCAATAATATCGCCCATTTTGGTCCCCATATTGTGCAATAATATTGAACGCATATGGCTGGCTCTAGGCTCATTTTCTGTGCGACTTAATACTGTCTTTGTACATGTAGCTGGGTCCCATATTGTGCAATAATATTGAAAATATTGAAAATTCTACTGGTGACCATTTCTGAAGGTTGGCAGCTATGGGGCATGTGCTTTTGGCATGATGGACGGAAGAAAGATTGGCAATAATATCGCCCATTTTGGTCCCCATATTGTGCAATAATATTGAACGCATATGGCTGGCTCTAGGCTCATTTTCTGTGCGACTTAATACTGTCTTTGTACATGTAGCTGGGTCCCATATTGTGCAATAATATTGAAAATATTGAANCCCCCCCCCCCGAGCAAAAAGGGGCAACACAAATTTTTCCTCTGAATGGCCATTTCCCCTCTTCAAGCCAAGTTGTTGTGGTGTCAGATGTGGGGAAAATGCATCTGAGAGGATGTAAATTTCAATTTTTTTCTGGCGAAGGACCCTCAGACCCCCGTCCGGCTTCGCCCTCCAGACTCAATCAATTTTGCCCCCCTAGGCCGTAAAAGCTAGCTACGCCCCTGCCTACAGTAAAGGCACAATTGAATTGACTTACCAACAGCCTTGCGTAAGTTACACGTAACTTGTGCTGTTGTTACCCGCAGGTTATGTCTTGGTTGCGTGTAAGTTGTGTAAATTACGCTGAAAGGGTAAATGTCGTCCTGGGTATATACAAAGATTACCCAGGATCTCAATCTTCACTAAAACAATACCCTGGGTGTAGTTTCGGTAGCCGAACATCACCCAGTATCTGCAATCAGTGCCTAGGAACGAGTCCTATTGAGAAATCCCGTGGAATCTCGCAGTCTCGCGCCGCGGTACTTGTTGAGTGTAGCTGTTCATGACATTCACCCAGGGTATTGTTTTAGTGAAGACTGAGATCCTGGGTAATCTTTGTTTATACCCAGGACGACATTTACCCTTTCAGCGTAAATTACGGCTTTATTACTCATACATTCTTCCTGTGTGGCCTAAGGCTCCAGTTCCTTAGAGTTCACGTTTACACTTTTCTCGCGTTACACTTCACGTTTTCCTTTCGTTCCTCTGAGAAAGCATGCCACATGACAGGTAATGTGTGTCTCGTTGTGTGCTGAATCGAGAAACGAAAGGAAAACGTGAAGCATGGCGCGTGAAAAGTGTAAACGTGAACTCTATGGAACTGGAGCCTAATGCATACTTCATTATGCACTCGCTGAGGGGCGCTGCCCACTTTGCGAAGTTACTTTATAAAATACATGTACGGTACAACAAAAATAAAGAGCGATGTCCACTGTCGAATTCCAACCAATTCAGGACCTGCATTATTCATGCAGTAGCCTCAGTGAAAGTACGTATGTACAAGTATTAGCATACTATAGAGTTTTCGGTTTTTGCAAACCTGGAACGCCAACACGAACGTCTGTCCTTTTGTTCAGTGCTTACTTCGTGGCATCGAACAATGGGTTTGCGTTCGCATTAGCGTTTCGGGGGCTTTGGGAAAACTACTATTTGTATTTGTACTGGTACATATTGGATTTTCCATCTGGGCCGAAGCATAGCATTATTGGCCCTGGTATAAGTACGGAGGATGAAGGCCATCTCAAGCTACTTGTGTTCCTCACTTGGATGGGATCAGTACTTGCCCAGTGCCCTTGCAACAGATTCAAATTCAAATAAGTTTACCATAATCCACTGTAAATAATAATAATTTATTTTCTAAGCACAATGCTCTAAAACACTAACAAAAAATGTAGGGCCGAGTTGGTCATAGCTAGGCCCGAGTTGGTCATAGGCCTATGGCCAGGGCCGAGTTGGTCCAAGGACACGGGCCGAGTTGGCTTAAGCATGGCGCACACGAGCGACTAAAATGGGGGCGACTACTAGGTCGCATGCGATAATTACCTTTGAGGTCGATCAGTGATGTCATCCGCAACATCACTGATCTCCCAGTGAAGCATTTGTCGCAAAACGAGTCAAAAAAAATTAAAAAACTAAAAATATGTTCAGTCGCTCCTGTAGTCGCAAGGCTAGTCGCCTAGAAAATCGCTCGTGTGCGCCATGCTTAAGGGCCGAGTTGGATGTACACCCAACGGATGTGAAGGGCTAAGGGATGATTTATGCCAGATGGCCCAGGCTGGATTCGAATCTGGGACCTGCTAAGTGGACATGACTAGCACGAGGCTATTAGTCTTTTTGTGCATTGACCCAGATGATGACCAGCTTCTGTTGCACATCGAAAATGCGAGTCCATATCAAACTACATGTACACGTACATTGTATGTATATATTAGGGTTTATTCCCATTTCGCCCATTCCCATTTCGCCCACATTTTTTCCCGTTTCGCCCATTCTTTTTTTGCCCTTTCCCTCTTTGCCCTTTTCCCATTTCGCCCAATATCTGTCTTGCCCATTTTGCCCAATTTTATTTTCGCCCATTTTTCATTTCGCCCAAAAGCCATCTCGCCCAACTTCCCCATTTTGCCCAATGACCAATTCACCCTTTTCCCACAACGCCCATTCCCATTTCGCCCAAACACTATTTTGGGTTTGGTAATGGTAAAGGGGCGAGATGATGAATGGGCAAAATGGCATTGGGCAAACTGGTGAAGGGGCGAAATGGTTAAGGGGCGAGATGGCATTGGGCAAATTGGCAAAGAGTGAATTCGCAAAAGGGCGAAATGGTAGTGGGCGAAAAGATGACTGGGCGAGGCGGCAATGGGGCAAAATGGTAAAGGGCAAAATGGGTAGGGGGCGAGATGGCAGAGGGCGAAATGGGGAAAAAAATTGGGCGAATTGGGAATGGGCGAAATGGGATTGGGCGAACTGGGAAGTCACCATATATTAGGCCTATTCTGTTATTGATGCTAATTCTGTTGTTGATGTAGTTTGTGGAATATTTTTAGCCCGCTTGGCCGAAGGCACAGCAGGGTTTATGCTGTGATTGGGTGGTGGTCTGTCATGCATCAGGCCGTCCGTACGTAAACTTTTGGTTTGTTAGCGCGCAAGCACCTTTAATTTTTGATGAATCTTTTTGGTCTTTGGTGGGTGCATGTGTATGTGAGCCTAAGATCTAGGTCAAGTTCAATTTGGAACACAGTTGGATTTGTACTAGCACATTGAGATCAGGTTCGAGATGAGACAGAAAGGAACGCAAAGGTGTGGTTCTAATAGCTACATGTAAATGCTAAGATGCTCTGATTTATTAAATGAATACAAGGGTATAAGTACAGACCAGGTAAACATGCATATGAGATGATTGGTCCAGCGACCTTGGAGGCGGGGCATGGCGTCAGACTAATGAGTACTAATGAATGCATAATATTAACATGGTAAGAAGGAACACGTGGGCTGTTCCGGATATTCTCCCGCCGGCCGAAAGTCAAAAGGTGAAGAAAATAACATGATCGTACATGAATAGGTAATTGAGATCATTGCGTTGTGTCTTTAGTTACAAGAAAATACTTGAAGTCCATCTGGAAAATATCAGTAATCAGTAATCAGTACTAGCTGAAGAGTAAGGACTTCCGTTTCATTCGTCTGAGGAGTCTATAAACATCAATATGATATAATGATATATAACAGTCAGTTAGCAACCGTAGAATTCTCAAGGAGTTATAAACAGCATGATGATTACAGAAATGACTAAAGGATGTTAATCTAATGTATGCGGTAGACCGTAAAGATTGCAGCCATGCAAGCTAATTACATCCGTCCTAAGGTATGGAATAATCCCACTTGTGAAAATAAGATACTGGTTGTAGTGGAACTCAAGAGTCAAACGAATATAGGAATATGAAACATGTTTAGGTCCTTAGAATGCTCACTTTACGGCAATGTTCTAGAGCAACGAGCGCATTCGTCCAGTCTTTGATCAACTTTGCTGCTTGGATTTCAGCATCGCGTTTAGGACTGTCCATAGAGACAACTGATGCTTTGGAGCTATGCACGAGTGTTTGTCTGTCCATAGAACCAGAATTTACCTCTAAAGGGTAAAGCTTAGCAATTGGTCTGCTCATTGTAGTTTTGACATTCACATGCCTGATGAGTCCATCACGACTTGGAATATGCACGTTTGCATATGTTGGGTAATCCACTTCACTCTGATCAAGAGGGGCGTATGGAATTGTAGTCTGCCTCCCGTGTAAGAAATGCGCGGGTGTAGGTGGAAGCGGATGTTCTGGTTTCCACGGTAGTTTGGGTACGTATCTACCATCCTCCAGATGCGTTTCTGCATGAGAATCGTATGTCACGGGTTTATCACATGTGCGCGGATCAACCCGAATACCAATGGACTCTAGGTCCGAGAATTTAGGTGGGGGATCCCCAGAATCACCGATATTTGGCCCTTGTGGCAATGTAACAGTGCATTTCATGACCCTGACATTGAGCGTTTGAGTTCGTGATTGCTGCGAAGGTTGGCCCGATTGGCCCGACAAAAGATATCCAAGCTTGGAAGAAACTGCCGTAGGCCCGTTTCCCCGAACTATGTGATTTCCGACAAGATTCCAATAGAAATCGGCCCCAATCAGCAGCGAGATCTCCAAGAATTCCCCATCCGACGGTGGATGTGCTAGGGTTAACCCTTGTAGGTATGGTTGTGATGCAATTTCGGGCTTTACCAGATTCTCCATGGGCGTGGTGATGTCGGGAACAACCAATGCTCGTATTGGTATATCCTTGTGTGTTAGATAATCCCGCAGTGTAACGTTTGCCACTTTGAGCGAACGTGATCTATCAGTTTTCGCGCCGAAAGCTGTGATGTTGATGATCTCTGTTTCGTTGCTTCGAATCTGCAACTTCTCCACCGTTGATTCCGTTATGAAGCTGCGTTGGGCTCCCTCGTCGAAAAGAATCGTAGCTGGTGTTGAATTCGGTCCTGAATATACGTTCGCTACAGCTGTCTTGAGTAGAACGGGGTTCCGATTAATCCGAGTGTCGGAAGCATGACAGGCATGGACTTGATTGTTTGGTACATCGGGGCGTTTCCCCAGACAAAGCGACGTGTGGTGGCGCTCCTTACATTCAGCGCACGCGTATCTGCTGCGGCAGAGCAGATGAGGTACTCTTGACCTCTCTGTTAATTGTGTCTCAAACAGGGAAACGTGTTACAGTGCAGACCGCCTAATGGAGGTCACCTTGTCGCATGACGTAGCTTTGTGGTCCTCTTTGCAGAATGCACATTTGAATGTCGGCTTTTGATATTTCCTTTGTCTTGCCTTTTGTTGAGCGGCCTGTCGCTCGGTTTTCGTACTGGTGAGAAATGCACCAGTTGCTAGAGTGTCCAATGAAATGTTACTCAGCGAATCACCTGCCTGCATGGCGTCGATCTCTTTGCGGATAACCTCACGAAGTTTTCCGATAGTCCACGCGGCATCTCCGTTTTCTCGTGAGATCTGTTGTCGAACCGATGATGGGAGTTTTTCGAGAATAATGGGCACTAACAAGTCACCGAAAGCGTCCTCCTTTTTACCGAGAGCTTTCAATCCCCGAATGTAGCTTTCCAAAGAATCATGGAAACACGTGAGGCTGCTGATGGAGATTGATGGCTCTGGTAACTTCCATAGGGCTGTCATGTAAGCGGCTATGATTTTGTGCTTTTGTCCATAACGTTTGGTAAGAATTTCCAGAGCGTGTGTGTAATTCCCATTAGTGAGGGAGAGTCCTTCAATTGCACTTGCTGCATCACCTATGAGGTAGGTGCGAAGGTATTGAAACTTTTGAATTTCGTCGAGACCATCGTCTTTGTCGACCGCTGCATCGAATCCATCCTTAAAGCTTTGCCACTTAAGGATGTCTCCACTAAAAGGTGTCAGAGAAAGTTTTGGAAGATTTACCTTTTTCCGGGAGGTGGATGATGACGTTGATGACGTAGCACTGGAGAGACTGGTATCCAATTGATTTGCTGCCTCGTGATCAGCCAAGAACGTTTGGTACTTGAACACGCTCTCGTTGATTGAGTTTTCGTAGTCGTCAGCCTCCTCGATTGAACGTTCGAATTTGCCGTCGTCTGTTTGCAGTAAGGAATCCGAGATAACTTGGTCCAACGTTTTGATATGTTTCAACTTCGATTTGATCGAGTCGATCGTGGCGAGTAGCGTTATCCTGTTTTTGCTGGACAAAGGTTCGTCGCTGCCAACGATTTCCTCCGCCTTGTGAGTGAGTTTCGTGATTTGTCCTCTGTATGCAGGACGGGATTTGAGGGCACGATCTGTCTCTGTAGTCATCCTGGTCACGGCACCAACAATGTACTAGCACATTGAGATCAGGTTCGAGATGAGACAGAAAGGAACGCAAAGGTGTGGTTCTAATAGCTACATGTAAATGCTAAGATGCTCTGATTTATTAAATGAATACAAGGGTATAAGTACAGACCAGGTAAACATGCATATGAGATGATTGGTCCAGCGACCTTGGAGGCGGGGCATGGCGTCAGACTAATGAGTACTAATGAATGCATAATATTAACATGGTAAGAAGGAACACGTGGGCTGTTCCGGATAGGATTCCTATTTTGGCCTACAGAGGGCATTTTGTGAAAAATTTCAAAGGGCTATATTTTGATGGTTTAAGCTATCGTGTTGAAACTTTGTACACATGTATCTCTAGGTTTCAGCAACTTAAGGGCGGTTTACACTAGGTTGCACCAAGTTGCAAGTTGCTGCAACCTGCAACTTGTTGCAGTCTACCTTTGATGTTTACACATTGCAACATCCAGTGCGATGTTGCAGAAGTTCGCAAAAAGTTGCAGGAATTTTGGTGGGAATCCTTTGTTTGGCAGCCATTTTGGCTTTAGTTGACGTCACATGATTTTTTACTGTATCCTCATTGGCCAGCGACGTGCAACTTGTTGCAACTTCACCAGAAAATAGGATCTGGTATCTAAATTTGCAACAAGTTGCAGTTGTTAGTTGCAACAAGTTGCATGCCCGTTTACACATGCAACTTTGATGAAATTTTTGGTCTCATCAGATTTATGCAACAAGTTGCATGAAGTTGCATATGAAGTTGCATGTGTAAACGGGCCTTTACATACAAAATGCCTATGGAATCTGATTCTTCACTTTGCCACTAGGGGGCCAAAACTAAAATCAGATAAAGTGCTATTTCTTCCTATTGAACTAAATAAGTGACGGATCTTCGTCAGATTTTTATGTTGGGTATACATGTAGGCCTACCGGTATGTCTAATGAAGATACATAACATACCGGTACCGGTATTGCTCGATTTTAATTTGACCTACTTTTCAAGGTCACACAGGTCAAAGTTCGTCTGAAATTATGAAGTTGGCACTTTTTGTAATGGTTTGAACTTTGTTTAAAACTTTGCAAAGGCGAATACACATTTGCTATACTACTGTGGAATGAATAAAAACACACCACTAATCATGTGTTTTGTTCGACATTATTCATTTCATATATTTATGATCCCTTGATAGCACTTCTTTCTATCTATCTTCTTCCACACTCAATTGGCACACGATTGCAAGAAAACTACTCAA
The DNA here is from genome assembly GCA_002633025.1 of Notospermus geniculatus. Classification (NCBI taxonomy): domain Eukaryota; kingdom Metazoa; phylum Nemertea; class Pilidiophora; order Heteronemertea; family Lineidae; genus Notospermus; species Notospermus geniculatus. The sequence goes on along the minus strand of NMRB01001006.1, from coordinate 40,707 downwards.
TGACCTAAAAATCAAGTAGTAGCATCAAGTAGTCAATATTTGTATCCAGGTCTGAAACGTTAGACAGTTTCAAAAAATGACTTCATGAGTGAATTCGAAGAGGTTCCTTGCCCTTTCTTCATTCAATTTCCATTTTCTGATGTAGGGACCATCAAATTTGCTGTCAAGCAAATTTCACAGTTCTGGTTTTATGATCATGCGAATAAATGGATTCATTCAACAATTCTTAGTCCATTGCTGGGAGGTTCCGATTTAAAGTAAAGAGCCATTTATTCCGCGGATTCCCCCAGTCTCCCGAAATAGCCAATGGAAAAGTGCGTATATCACCCGTCCTCCCATAGCAGGGCTTTGGTCCAGCTCCTCTTCATACACTCCCACACAAAGCCCTGCTGTAATTGGGTCTCCCAGCCAAGCATAAGGTGGTCGGAAAACCACCCAATCAGAATACAGCATAGGGTGTGAGTACTAAATAATTATGATTCATCTTATTATAATGGACGGTAGCCATGTTGGATATTTTTATCAACCTGAGTTGAGCTGTTACCTGCTATACCTTGCATGTATGACTGTACACAGTTTGGGTGGAACGGACTTGCTGCCCTATCTCCTCCTTAGTTAGGGCTTCAATCCTATGAAGAGCGGCCTATGTGCACAGTACAATAGGAGGAGCGTGTTATTACGGTATTTTGGTTTTAAAAGAAGTGTTCATTTTGATGAAAAAAGACAAAATCAGCAGTGTGGTAACCTGTGCTGCCATCTTCGCTAATGCCAGTGACCTACCAGTGGCAGGTAAACATGTAAACAGATACCGGTACACACATCCCCAGAAATTTGTGACATTGAAGCACACCTAGTGGCAGTCCCGATAACTACACACTACATGGAATATACCATTGGGAATTGTTTTTCATCGTGATAGCCAGGCAGTGGTGATCACTGCGTCACTTGCCGATATTTTACCAGTTAGATACAGGAATAAGGNTACTGAGCAGGAAAGAATGTTTTCAGAATTGGGCACAATAACAATGAACGGGTATTTACAAATACAACAATTACCTCAAGAGCTTAAAGCAGCAAAGGTGTTTATTTAGAAATAACTGAAAAACAATATCCCTGGGGTGTAGCGTTTTGTAAATATAACTGTCTTTGTCTCCAGTCCAAGGTGTGATAAATCCGGATCAAATTAATAACGTGTTATAAATGCGAATTGCCACAAGGAAGAGTAAGAGAAGGCGAAAAAAGACAAAGGCGAATTAAGATGAAGGCAAAACTAGAAAAGCCCACTTAAGAAAAGCAAAATGAAAGAGTGGAAAAAAAGGAAAAGGCGAGGTAGAAAAAGGCGAATACTGACAAAGGCAAGATGAGATTAAGGCGGAGGAGGAAAAGGCGAAAGGGGAGATGGCGAATCAGGAAAAGGCGAAATGTTCATTTTTGAAGACGAAATGGGCATGTACCGACGCAGGTGAGACGGAACTGCAGTCATGTCACACAATATTGCCGGCTGATTTGTTTCACGCGGTCGTGGCTTAGACACCGCCTGTTCAGTGCCGTCGCAAGGTCGACCTGATATCAGGAACTGTTCCCGTCAGTAAAAAAGTGATCAGCCTATTTTGAAGTTTTCGTGGCCCCCATTTGCAATTACATTTTTAGTGAATTCGTAGAGAGGCCTAAATATGGAGTTGACCGCCTGGTAACTGGTACCCAAGAGAGTGAAGCCATGGTAGTCGTGTAATAATGCATTCAGAGATTATTATTCCATACATGTAATTAGCACTAATACATGTATATGCAAGATGGCGGCGAATGATCATGTATTCAGACACTTTGCTGGCACGACCAATTCGCTTTAATGATAAAAGCTTACCGGGAGACTCGCTCACAGCGAGTTGAGCTCCCGAATGCAAATTTTACACTCCGACGTTTTTGACCTCCTTTTCATATGTTCATAGGTAAACAAAGTTTACTACTACAGATTACGTCATCGAATGTCGTTTATTCCACCAATCAGATCAACGGAAAAACATTTCATTTCAACTGTTTCATTTCACCTTAGCCAACCATTTGTAACGGTACATTACGTAGAAAAGCCAGTGCCTTGGACGAGAATCCTGGTGTACACTCCGCGTCAAAATAACGTTTATCGGGTGTCATATAATTTCACCTACTATCTCCGTCTATCTAAAGGCACCATGATCTACACCCAGAGCTTTCTTCACTATCGCCTGTGTGTTCTTTTGAGAAAGACCCGCACAAAATATTTCATTATTAAGGAAATACGGGTGTACCCATTTTCACGTGGGGAACTGTTTGTAAATCTTCCTCCTCCACAGAAAGAAAAATGCATTGAAGCTGATATTAGTGGACATGTCCGCCTCCTTATTCACACAGTGGATATGTTAAGATTTGTTTTTTATTGTTTTGTGTCCGCGCGATCAGCAATGTCCTTGTCCTTTTACGACCTACACCGGAAACATGAGAATGGGAAAATGGCGTATGCGTTCTTCCACAATTCAACTCTTCAGTTTCAACTGCCGATGAAAATTGTACAGGATAACCCTGATCGGCCCTGGTTGTGGTTGGTCCATGTGGCGAAATATCCCGTTCTCATCTTTATAAACAAGGTCAAATATCGCTTGCAGGTTCTTCTTGTTGTTCAAAACTTAGACACGCGTCCTACAATACGGCAACAAGAGGTTCCTATGCCAAAGAACTCCAAATACTTTATCATCAGTAACGAAGCGTTGGAGGTGTTCGGTGTACGTTTTTCGCGCACGTGGAAAACAAAATACTGGGGGTACATGGGCTTTGAAATGAACGAGGTTTGTACATTGAGTTTGAATGAAAACAATGACGTCATCAGTCCGGTACGGCTGGAAATGCATGGAGTGAGTGACGATGATAGTAGACTCACTTTTGACCCAAACAGGAACGTCCGCACGATACGTCTGAAACATAAGAGATATGACGTACCGGTAGTAAATGTATTTTCACCGATAAAATACATGTAGAACTGTATCCATGTTTCATTTTAGGGTAGCGGTGAAAAGAAGGGAAATATAACGACGTTGATGTAAACGTGGGAAGGATAGTACAGATCGCACGCCTTTTTCTCGCTATAAAAATACATATATTATAAAGCAAGTGAGGTCCCTCGATCCGGATCGAACCGACTCCGAATGAACTGGGCCATAGGCCTATTAGGCTCCTGTTCCATAAAAGTTCACGTTTCACTTTTCACGCGCCACGCTTCACGTTTTCCTTTCGTTCATCGATTCAGCGCACAACGAGACACACATTACCTGTCCTGTGGCATGTTTTCTCCGAGGAACGAAAGGAAAACGAAGTGTGACGCGAGAAAAGTGAAACGTGAATGTCTATGGAACAGGAGCCTCATTAAACATTTCAACGTTTTCATGCCTCATTCTTCTATTATCGTACCTCAAGAGACAGTCCGTGAATATGATTGGCCGAGTCGCGTCACGTGAGCGGTGGATATTTTTCAATGCAGTATCCACGGCTCACCTGAGGTCACCGACCGCTCACAGTAGAAGTGTTGTAGTATGAAATAAAACGTGTTATCAAACGTTATATCAGAGCGACACGGGGCTATGTTTACTAGTAAGTATTTCAAAGAGCCATTTGACAGCATCATCTCATTATTTATTATGTGTCAATAGGAGCTGTCAATAGCTGTGGTTACACCTGTCGGAAAAAGCCCGGACTTTTCGAAGCCAGTTGTAACGTTTTTCAGTGTGGCCATTTTTCTGTGTGATTCCCATTGTTCGCAACAACTGGCAAACGGACTCGCTGTTTCTCTGAGTGTTGCCCAATTGTCAAGTCGGGGCATATTCCGTCAATCTATTGTAATGTCACACGGGCCTCACTGAAAAATGTTACACCGGGTCTGAAATAAGCCCGGCTTTTTGAGCATGTACGCGGCATATATGGGTTTTAAAAGCCCGGGCTAGACACGGCGATTCATAGGTGTAAACGCAAAAAGCCCGGGCTGAGCTCGGACTTTTATGTTGTGTAAACAAGGTAAATAGCCGTGGTTACACTACATAAAATCCCCGGGTTTGTTGCGATCACACCTATGAATTGCCGGGCTTCAAGAAACCCGTGTCTGAAAAACACGGGTTTTTGTGGCACGGCAAGCTCGCCGTGCTTTTTCTAAATCCCCGTGTTTACGTTAGTTCTTCGCACGGCTACAGATGGCGCAGCCATTTAGCAACTTCGTTTTCGCGCCACCAACAATGTGGACAATGCAGAAATGACCGAAGAGTCAATGCATGCAGCGCAACTGTCGCCGGGCTATCTAACTACAATGTAGTAGTGTGACCTCTCTCCGGGATTTTCGTACACACGGATTTGACACGGGTCTGGGAAAACACGGGTATTTTCAACAGGTGTAACCGCAGCTAATGATGAAATGACCTGTCTATTGCACGTGTTTATTAGGTGTTATCGTAGTTATTGTGCAATGACAACGATACACCATTCCCAGCTCATTTGCTTTTCAGATGGCAAACTTTGTGTACACAGGCAATGCATATTGATTTCTTTTGTATTTCTGAACGCATCAAAATTACATATAGAAATACCGAAAATAGGCAAAGATATTTGACCAGCACATGCTCTTGACAATATATCCGTGCACACTGCCCTTTCGTTTTATTTGCCAAATAACCAAGAATAATAAAGCTGTTCTTGAAAAAATTTCTTAATTTTTTTTAAAAATTCATATTTCACCTTTTTAGAATCTATGGAGGGGGAAAAGGAACGAAAGGGCATCATGGCTGAAGACGCATCAATTTACAATATCGTCATACAGAGTGCATCATGCTTAACGGATTTTCTAATATTTGATCGTTCATTTGGTGAGGAATTTTAAAGCGCGACTATATGCGTTAGGTGACTCTTTCTCCCTCCACACCTTCATAAGCCTGGTCCCCTGTCCAGTCGTATATAGGCAATGATAACACCGAGGCTGGACTGATACTATATCTTGACACAAAATGGCAGCCCGTAGCTTCACCACACATGCTTCAACTCATTCGTTTGTGTGTAAGAACGCAAACAATACCTAATTGGTGACTTAGATCATGTAGTTCATTCAGATAGATAGATTTGAACAGTCTTGCCGAGTATGCATTGACACAAGATCATGATCAACCTCACTACCATGACTTAGCGCTGTGTGTAAATGGTGTACATCGACCGTGTGTATAATGCTATGAACGAGGTCACCGTAAATGAGATGCATTACGACGGCGTCACGAAATACAGTTTTGGATGCATAGCGTGGCGCTTTAAGACCTGTGCCTACTTCTTATATAAGCCTCGCCAAGGAGGGACAGGGCATGACAATACTGATAATACTAGTATTGACAACAGAAAGGTCGGTTAGTTTGATGGAGGCTCTAACAGGTGTGCGATATGCTGTTAATACTAGGCCGGTGTTTACCTCTAAAGCCGGTGACAGACTGGGGCGTACGCAGCGCGTCCTGCATAGCAGGCGTCCCACCAATCAGATCATTCGGTAGCTGTTTCGGTCCATGTTACCGCCTCACTGATTGGTTGAACGCTTCCCGACGCGCTGCTTACGCGCTAGTCTGTCACCGCCTTAATTCGCCAGGAATTTTTCCTTCTTCCATTGTGAAGTTTCGAGCGACGTGTTGGATTATCAGAGAGCCCTTCACTTTCGGTTTCAGGCGAGTGAATGATGACGTAGTTGGTATGTGAAGGGTGTAGGCTAATGGGTGTTTCAAGGTAGGAAGCTTAGTGTACATTACGAACATTACCGCTCGCTCGACTTCGGCAGCAGCCTCGTGGTCTGCCGAAGTTGAGCGTAAAAATTTTTGCATACAAGTCGGAGATTATATATCTGACCCGTAGCTTTATGAATATGGGCCCTGCTGAATGCGTTAAACTCCAATTATGAGCAGACACGGATTACTGGATTACCAAACGCAGTGTACGTAATGCCCGTTGTACACGTATGATTTTTCTTGTACTAAAAATTATAAATGGGGCTTAAATGAGTGGTCACAATGGCTTTCAGCAAGGCAATCAGTAGCCTATGACCGAAATCACCCTTCATGAGCCTCATTTATAATTTTTAGTACAAAAAAATCCTACCGTGTACAACGGGCAGAACTCCCTTCTGGCGGACGTGTCGCTGGTCTAAAGGCGGTGACAGACTAGCGCGACGCCGCGCGGAACTAAGCGTTTTCTTTTGTGTTTTCAGGCACCACTGAGCACCATGTGCAGTGGAGCGCAAAAACACAAAAGAAAACGCATCGCTCCGCGTTGCGTACGCACTAGTCTGTCACCGCCTTAAGGACCAATTCATACTCGCTCGCGGACCGTCAAGCGCATGAAACTGATCGCAGGTTTCCAAGGCGTGAATAGCAGTACTTCCACCTGTCGAAAACCCCGGGTGAAACCCGGGGTTCTTGCGCTTACACCTATTTTTTGCCGTGTCTAATAGACCCGTGTTTAAAAACCCCGTGTCTATTAGACACGGCGAGCTCGCCAGCATGCAATTGTAATGTATTGAAACTAGGTGTAAGCGCGAGGTGGGGTTTTTCAAGCCCGGGGAAGACACGGGTCTAAAAACCCGGGGATTTTGGATAGGTGGAGCTAATGTGCACACACATTGAAATTGATCATAGTCGTCGTAAAATCCGGACGTTGTATGAACCAGCCCATTGTTTTCAGTCGTTGAGTATTGAGGGACGGTGCTTATCCAACGTGATGTGACGTCATGTGCACGTGATCACGCTGTCCCCTTTCTTTTCATCAGTTGGTTTTGGAACCTTGACATGTGCGGACGCACTGGCCACTCGCTGGTGTGCTCGTGTGTGTTGGGGGCCCAGATCGGCTGAGCCTTCCTAGGCTTGCCTTCCTAGGCTTGGGTGCTTGTTGTCATGGGCACGTCAAGTGCTGGCAAACAACTATCGCCCCAATCTCATGACAGCACGAGATGTGCGCATGACGGCGCATCAGGTTGGATACTTTGTGTTTTGCTCGTTCCGAGATAATGGAGTCTGGACTGGATATTTTCAACAAGAAAGGACAGAGAGTGTGTGTGTATGTGTGTAAGTACCCTGATATTCCGATATATAGAATTTTTCTCTGCTGGATGAAAACTTTTGGGTAGGCCTGTATCTCTGTCATTGCGCAAGGTGGAAGCCGTATTGAAGGAAACCCACTGACCGGAAACTTTCCTGTGGTGAAGCGCCTGTGTAAAGTGTTTTTCAACTGGCCAAAGGCACTTGGCTGACCTCTTGTCACTAAAGCCGAATCGGTAGATGTCCTCCTGGGTAACCCTAAAGTTTACCCAGGACCAACCTGGGTAACCCTAAAAGTTACCCAGGACGATCCTGGGTAAACTTTAGTGTACTAAAGTTTACCCAGTTTGAAATTAGCGCACCTTTTCACCTGCGGTCGAGGATCTTGAAAACGGCACTTCAGTCATATATCTGTACACGAAATCCATCAAATCGGCAAAAATGGCAGCTGATAACGTCACTCGTGCGGAGGATTTGCAGATGTATTTGAAGTCGATCGCATATTATAGGGACGGTCACTTCACATCTAAAGGTCGAGAAATCAAAAAGAAACTGGTTAAATTTCGAGATGGTTCGCTTGTTCTTCACCAGTTCAATGGCTGGCAAAGTTTTAGTCAAAAGTTCATCTAGGCCACCCGCAGCACACTGCTGCCGCATCTCAAGATGGTCAGGGAGATCTACCTCTTCATCATTATCACCATCGATACTAAGAAGATTGCCTTACGAAATCCATTTTATTCGAAAAAAAAATGCCGTAATAGGTAATGTGGGACAACATGCACGACCATGATGAGACGACAGACACCGCGCGATGAGGAATTTTCGTGTGTCGCTACATTGAAAACATACCAATTTCAACCTCGACCGCAGGTGAAAAGTGCGCGAATTTCAAACTGGGTAAACTTTAGTACACTAAAGTTTACCCAGGATCGTACTAGGGTTACCCAGGTTGGTGCTGGGTAAACTTTAGGGTTACCCAGGACGACATCTACCGATTCGGCGTCACGAAACTGTAATGGCATGATCACAGATAAGAATGTGACACAGCCCTCGGCAGCCTGTGTCATCACTGACCAGCTTTGGATGACACCATGAAAGAGCTATAATCTGTTTTCAAGTCAGTGTTGTGCAACACCACTACCTCTTGGTAAATGTGATCTGGTCACATTCCTGAGTTCAACTAAGTACCTTTGGCCAGTTCAATGTGAAAAACACTTTACACTTGTCTAAATCCAAAGCTGGAGCTGTCCTCCGGCTTCATTCTGCAGTTCGTACATTTAGGGCCCATTTCTCAAATAATATTGTCAGTTCTTCAGAGGTGAGGTGAGGTACAGATCTACATATAGGATTCACCTCAGTCTTTTCTGTAGTATTTTGCAAGAAAGCGTCTGCCTGAAGAAGACCCCGGTTGGGGTCGAAAATTTGCAAACAACGCTGGAGGACAACCTCTGCTTTTATATCTTATTTTGTGTGTCGCCTTTGTGCTATATTTCTGGATATGGAGAGTTCTTCAGAGGGTGTGACGTTTCTTCTGTTTTTCAGCCAGTGAGTTCAAACTCCAAGGGAGTGAAGTCGGGGAGAGACATCTGACTGCATTCGGAGCCGTTTGCGAATGCAAAGTGCCGTCTGCGATGCGAGGACGTGGATTGCACATGCCATATGAAATCAATACGGCTGTTACGAGGTGAACACGTGGATTACATTCGATTGTGCGATTAACGTTTGTGCGTAACAGTCAGATGGCCGCGGGCCGACGCGAGCGCCACAAAAAGCCTTTCTCATGTATCTTAATTGGTCGCTAATTGGTTCTAGCCACCTATCCGTGGTCTAAAATACTAACTCCCGCCGTTTTAAGCCTCGTCAAAAATCCTTTTTTACTCGTCAGCATCCCAGAGAAGTTTACTGTAATTAACATGGAGACTCCAAGAGGTAGAGTGTTTTGCAATAATTAAATCGGCGTTTGTTTGATCGGATTTCGTTGAAAACCGCCCGTTCGAGGCCATTTTTTCTGCGACGCCATTTTCGGCGCTGTTGATCCGACGGCCTCCACACAAAAGTATTACTAAAATTGTTCGCTAATGAATACAAAGTAAAATGGTGAAAAATCAAAAGATGAGCGCCACACGCATCGACTAAAATTGAAATGTCGACCGGAGCGGTTGTTTCCATTTCTCAAATTGACTTTGCTTTTGTGCTATTTTTGCCGGGAAATCGGGCGTACTCGAGATTCGTTACATTGGTCAGAACACGTCATGACGCAGCGTCATGAAAATGTACGTGCACGCACATAGAGACGTCAATGCATTGAACTCGTTGGCCTGTCATTTTCATTGGAGGGCTCATATTTTCCCCAGTTTTTCAGTTAATCTGTACTTTTTCATGGTAAATAAAGGCCAGTTCGTATTTAAGGCCTACTGGTGATATATAGCACATGTTTGAATTTGTTGTCATTTTTTTTCAATGATTTTAGGAAAGGAATAGGGCCTATTAGGCTATATATAGGCCTTGTGACTCATGATGGATGAGACAGCAACCCCTACCCTGGCCATGCTTTGATCATATTGATGTTAGCTAGCTGCAGTGTAGGCCTAAACTTGGCCCTACTTCCGTCTGACTGAGTGTTTGTGGTGTGCAGGCATATTGATAGCCTGGGCCTTTCCTTATCCTTGGCTTGGTGTCAATTAGCCTTGCCATGACTGGGGTGATCATCTGATCTGGGAAGCCAATCATGAAAATTTGTCCCTGCTGCCCGAGACCAACAACATACCCTTGAGGCTTGCACTAGTGACTGTATATCCAATATTCATCCGACGTTGAGGTGAACTACTATTAACTAGGCCTACAAATAGGCCTACTAGGACAAGGCATTCCTAGTGAAATGGAATTGGGGACAGGTGGAGATACTTCAGCTTTTTCAGCATTTGTCCATAGGCATATTCTCCCTTTTCTTTATCATGACCCAGAAGATCCAGTCCCTTAGAAGCAATGAAGACTTCCTTCCACATGCAAGACTTCAAACGTTACCTGGAGTAAATTACATGTAGCAGCTAAAATTATGGGAAATCAAATGATGGGTAACCTGAGGGTTCTTTCATAGTTTTAGCCACTACATGTAATGAACAATTGCAACAAAATTCAATACAATTTCAGAAGTTGAATTTATTGTGAAATGCATGAAATCAAGATTGACAAGAATGGTCTCCGACTCGTGCTCTAAAAGGATACCATAATTATTCAATTTCATACATGCAATCCTCACTCAGTTCAATGTTACATGTACATTTTCATGCTGTCCAAGGAAATTTCCAAAATTGCAGCAATTTTGAAATTTGTTTGCAAAAATCTTACGCAATCTGGAAATCTCATCATGATCAGTGCTTCCGCCAGAGTAGGTACGCAGGGTACGCAGTGAGGACCCTCAAAGGAACAGAAAAGGGCCATTTTCTTTAATTTCATGGGGTTTTTTGCTGATTTTGAAGAACTGCCTACCCTCAAAAATATTTCTGGCAGAAACCCTGATGATGGAAATCTCATGAAGTAGGGGAAGAAGATTTATGTACCGATCAGAAGAATTTCTAGAGTGACTGTCAATGGAACTAATTCAGTTGTCGAAGTCACCATCTCTAAGATGCACACTTTGTGCAGGTTGGTTTCTCAGGTGCTCATCCCCTTTCCTCATTTCCATACACATCCAGATCCACCAAGTTCAATTCATGGAACACATGGCAGAACTTTGATTCTGCATTCCATTGCAGTTTGTTAATGCAAGACATTCCGATGGTATCCTGGAGGGATCAAATGGTGAGTGCCAGTTATAAATCCTGAATCCGACATCGCAGCAGGTGCACTTTTCACTTTCATCAAGCCTGAAGAAGAAAAGATATATTGTGAGAAATTTAGAAAGAAGTCTCAGTTTTACTCAAGGGACATCACTGCCACAGCATGGCAAGGAGACAAGGCATATTTAGGACACCCAGCTACAGAGTGACTATATTATTATAAAACAAAAAAATAATACTAATAGGCCTGCAAGTGTAGATTGTAGTAGGCCTAGCCTATTTATTGCTGCCCTAATTATTAATTTTAAAATCAAAATTGAATGATCAAAATATGAATTCAATATTATAGGCCCATCATGACACGCTCCGACCGATTTAGCTTTGGCCGGGGTGGTGGACCCGCTCAAGGCCAAGGCAATGGATATCCAGCTGCTGGGTAGCACTTTTACAAGGGCCAAGTCCCCAAAACACAAGGGAGTGAGACCAGTGTCGTCAGTTTAATGGGTTCGGTTGGCCAAACATATGCTTGCTTCATGTTCATTATTGCAAATGCCTTGATCTCAGCCGACTGTGATACACTGTGGACACAAATACCAGCACCCTACAGGCAAATATACTGAATTTCGAGACGGAGAAGCCCCCAACCAGTATACACCATCACGGTAATGCGTGACTGTACATTCGCCTGTACAAAATGTAGGGCCCAATTTTCAAAAACTTTTAACTTCTTTAAAAAACTTTTAGGCCCTAATTGAAAAAAATCGGCCATATTCATGTTGAACACACATAACTCGATATATTAAGGAAGAATTTTAATTTTTTTTTCAATGCTGAATTTGTACACAATTCTGTGTGTAAAAATTTGGTTTCCACAGAAGGTTTTCACGCTGTAGCGTGATGGTGTAGACTGCCAACAGCTGTAAAGTGACAGTGTTACAAATGTACTGTGATGCGCTGTACATACAGCTGTGTATTTTTTGTATACTGCATGAAGTCGCCAGAAAACCACAAATAACATCGGCATCCGTCATACCAATGTTACTGTAGAGGGTTCAATCTGACAATTCAATCGTACTGCACACTCGTAGCTACTCTAGGAAGTCATTCTTACTCAGCAGTCCGAGAATTTGGGGGAAATATTTCGCCGTTTTCGACCGATCACACAGGCGGCAGCCATTTTGATTCCTCCTGATTTTCGCCTTCGGGACGATTCGGGAACTTCCGGAGCGGAATCCGTGAAGCGAGACCTAAAATCGCGCTCTTAAAAAGTATTACTAAAATTGTTCGCTAAGCGTATCGTGGTTTTACTAGTACTAATTTATTGAGTAAATTTGTCTTGACAATTATCAAGTGTTATCTCGGCTGCTGTCGCGTAATAGCGGAGATATTTGATTTTGAACGGCGCGATCCTGCCCAAAAAAGTGCCGATTTTTCGCCGTAGTCGGTCAACTAATGTCTCATTACTCAAAAGAAACTTCGTTAATGGACATAATCTTTGCGTGGATATGTCTATTATATATCAATCTTATGGAATCCGATCGGTTCGGATCATTGAATTTGATTGAATGAGAGTTCTGGGCGTATTTCCGAAGATTGGTAAATCGCGGAAAATGCGCGCGCTAATGAGGTCGTTAATGATATGCAAGGACGTCACGACATACATGAGTTTGACGTCAAATCCGGGCCGCGGCCACCTGACTGGTAACGGGGACCGCTTAGCTGCTTCCACTTAGTCAGTGGGCTCCACCCACTGTTCCGCCAAAGGTGATGCGTCGGGTGTATACATGTCCACTCTCGTTTTAAGAAACGTAGGCCCAGTCCACTCTCGTTTTAAGAAACGTAGGCCCAGCTCATATCTCAGGTTCTCATTATTGCGCCCTTCCCATGAATATCTAACCATCTCTACTTTTCAGCATCATGTAACTATCAGTGCTCTCCATTTCAGAGGGTCTAGCCGTCCTTTTAACAAATGCACATTTTGGTCGGTGCGCGCACGTATAGGGCGCTTAGCATGCCTCGGCTATCTGTATGAATGCTCTGCACGCAAGGACAGCTGCGGGGGGAGAGGGAAGGGGTGTGGGACAACCACATACTGTGCTCTGTATGTACCTAATCACAAAATCATTTCAGGAACACCATATATGCTCACAAGAAGTCTTGTAGCATATTAGTAAGCAGAGCAAATACATAAAGGGGAAGGGGTGCACATTTCAACTGCATGTGTCGTGACCCCTTTTTTTTCTTTTATTAACTCTTTAAGGGGAGTTTATTTTGATGAGCACACTTACTGCTTTTCAGAGGTCGTTACTGAAATAAGGGGAAAGGTGACGGTCATCGTTGAAGGCGCCATCTTTGAGTTACTTTCTGTAACCGCCGATAGGTGGCGCTCCCCTTAAAGAGACTGTTCCTTGATGAACGTTACGAAACCAAACGAATATTGCCATTTTGAACAAGAAGGTAATCCACTGGGTTACACCATGCAGTTTGTTTTTGAATCAGTTCAAAAAGACAAGAGAAAACAGCGCTTTTTGAACGGGTTTAAATCAGAATATTTTTGGGGTGGAGGGGAATATAGATATAGGTCCGCGCTGGAGAAATTTCAGATGTGCTATTGGTGGACTCGGGGAGGTGCCATCATGGCGGTCGGAATTCCTTCTGAAGGCCAAACATTCAGTAACTAACACCGCGCTCTGGCAGCGGCCCTCCTATCAGTTTCTGCTCGCAGTACAATGGTGAACCAAGATGTTATGTGACATGAGGTGATGGAGGATTGCTGTCGGACAACTGCAAACCACGCAAATTATTGACTATACACGATCCAGGCCAAGTTATGAAAGGCCTAGTCAGGCCAGACTTTTTTATTGGTTGTTCACGGACCCGCCGCTGTGGAAAACGGAAGAAATAGGAAAAAAATAAAAGCATTTTTTTTTTCAATTTCTCTGTGTCCTCCGCTCAGAAATCTTGCAAAAATGGAAAAAAATAAAAAAAATATTTTTCTATTTTTTCCCGCCCTCCGCTCCAATTATCTTTTGGCAGTTAGAATTTTTTGACAGGAGCTATTTGTGGCGTCCATCTTTGCATGTCTTGTGCGGGCAATGATCTTTGCAGGCTGGATAAGGAGGTTCATTTGCATACAACAATCATAATAACGAGGGAGCTTCGTGACATCATCAATCATACAAGTTGCTGGAAAACTTTATTTTCATATAAATATTTATTTTTTTATGATCCTCCTCCCTGAAATTGAAGTCACAAATTTTTGAGAAGTGTGAAAATAATTTTTGATTTTTTATTTTTTCCCGACCTCCTCTCTTCATGAACTGAGAAAAAAATCTGCGAACCAACCAATAAAAAAGTCTGGCATGACGACAGGGTTACAAAATGTTCATGTACATGTAATCTGTTCTCGAGTGACGCCACGGACCTCCCATTCCTCTCGGCGGTAGAGTACTGGGGAATAAATACGGCGCCCGCCGGGGAGGAACGAGAGATGCCGAACTCCACCTAATGTGTGGACTGGGGGTGGGCGGGTGGGCACGCTGACCCGTCACTCAAACAATCCCATACTTCTCCCGAATTCCCTCCCTCACCCTTGCTCCCCACTCCTGGCGTCTCCAAACCGAATGAGCGGATGAATGGTCGGTCACGTGGCTCGTCACTCGTGATCTTATCTGTTCCCGAGTGACGCCACGGACCTCCCATTCCACTCGGCGGTAGAGTACTGGGGAATAAATACGGCGCCGGCCGTATTTTCACTCTTTCCCCACCTCACACATCCCCAAAATACACATACAAATCCCCCAATACTCCCAATACTCCCAAAACTCCCCAAAACTTCCCAAAAAACTTACGAAGAAGGCAGAAATTTCCACGGCAAAATATTTATTACCGCTATACCTACACACCCATCATGCACAGCAACGGACATGCCGACCTCGAATTTCCACACCATAAAAATATATGCCGCTCACTCCCCACCGCACCCGACGGTCTCAAGGGTCGCGGAGCTGAGGGGCCCCACACCGGCACCCATCAGGGCGGTCCATTTCACCTTCTGGTTCCTTTCCTCTAGGCGTCCAAACGATTAAAACTATATCAACCCCCAGTTAGGCCCAGAGGCCACCCCGAAAGGAAACCAGTGCGCAGCCCCCCAACCCGCACCCATGTAGGAATATATATTCCCACTAAGGGCTAAGACCCCCGGGCGCGAATCAAGGGAAACCACACAATCTACAGGCATAACCCCCAAGAGGGTTAATGAGAGTCACTCTACACCGCGATTTCCAAGAGCTCTGCCACCTTTGATCATAAAGCCGCCTTGAGGTAATGGCAGTTACAACTTCAAAACCATTGGGAGCACCATCTGGAATGAAAACGAATTCCGATATAAACACCCCATGCAGGGACAATGTTTGCACTACTATACAAAGAGAAAGGAAAATAACCTCCAGAACCAAACACTGCTTCCGTACAATACAAAAGAACTATCTACTGGCTAATCGCACAACGCCATACCCCAGGAACAACATTCCGCTCCATGCGCCACTGCATATGAATGAAAAGGCCAGCGGCCCACAGTGTCACATAAATACATGTATGCAACCAAGGAACACCATATAAACCGAGGCGTACATAGGTTTTCAACACCGTACAGCTAATGTAGCGAGTCCACCGTACAGCAAATGTAGCGAGTCCAAATCCCCAGGCTGAACCTTTCAACCCCCTCTCTGTGCTTCTTGCACCTCCATTAACCTGCTTCTCTGGTGAACAGCCGAAGCATGCAGGCCTAGGCCCAGCTCCCTTACAAATTAACCTTCATATCCACTTCCAATTCCCTTCACATTTTCCTTCATATCTCCTTCACATTTTCCTTCATATCTCCTTCATATTTTCCTTCATATTTCCTTCATTATTTTCCTTCATATTTCCTTCATATTTTCCTTTATAACCTTCATATTTTCCTTCATATTAGCCGTTTAGGCTCCTTCTAATTCGGGAAATAGGAAAACGAATTACCTCAACAGCTCACCCACGTCCGACCAGGACGGCGTCTCCAAACCGAATGAGCGGAGGAATGGTCGGTCACGTGGCTCGTCACTCGTTATCAGCATTGGAGTAAAGCGTCTATGTTTATTGAAGTGTCTTTATTTTTCATGCATTACATAGTCTGGGTCTGCCGTTGAAAAGAAACTCAAGTGATGTGTAACCCTCACTAGGCCTTTCATAACTTGGCCTGGATCGTGTATAGTCAATAATTCGTGTGGTTCGCAGGTTGGCCGTGGTGGCCGGATAAGTCATATTATACATGTGCGTGTACATATGGATGGGATTTGATGGTACAAGTGGGACTAACAAGCCATTTGTTGGCGCTAGTTTCACTATTATACAGGGTGGTCCAAAATACTGCACACGCAGGTACTTCCACTACCCAGATCCCAAAACCAGTGGACCAAATTGGGATATCTTGGTGTCTTCTTTATTCTAAAGAGATTCTCCATCCACTGCTATAAGTCGTCGAGTGGGTAGTGGAAATATGCTTATTTTTCGGGCCCATAATTTCGAATCCATACGATATTACGAAACTCTTTCGTTGTTGACGTTCCATCAACTCTCTCCGAGCCGGAACTAACCTTCCTCTTCAAAACATGATTGTTCGATTTTTTTTCGGGGGGGGGGGAGTGGTGCAGGCCCGTAGGAGCCGGGGGGTCCCCCCCCCCCACTTTTTTTGCCAAAAAAATACCTTGGCCAAATGACCATTTTATATGTCCATATTTTTGCTCTCAGATCGCAGGAAAATGCATCTAAAGCACTTAAATTGTCATTTTTTTTGTGGGGAGGACCCCCAGGCCTCCCGTTTGACTTCCCACTTCCTTTTCCATGCTCAGCGCACCGTCGAGCTACCCCCTTTCTGTCAATCCTGGATCCGGCCCTGCCAGGGCCCCCACTCATCACAGGGCTCCTACGGGCCTGGGTGCAACCTGCATAGGCCCCGGCCAGAAGACGTTAAAAGACCACTCTACCAATGTGATAGCAAACAATGCATTGAAAGCCATTTTTGTGTGAGACATGACAAGACAAAACGTCGTTCGATTTGCCGATCAATACTTCTATCTCGTCACTTTCACTTCACACAAAGAAACACAGTAGGGCCTACTGGTATTGACTGATTACGTCATTACCTCGTTTGCGAGCAGTCGTTTCCCAAAAAAGAGTCTTTCTGCATTTTCACAACCGGTTTTATATCATGTGGTCACAAACGACCATTAACTAAACTACACCAGGTCAACGTTAAGACTATGCCTACTCCTTATAATCTTGTTACCGTTTCCCTTTTCTGGTCGGCACAGAACGTACGCTTAGGACCGATTACTCGTTACACGCTTGATTTCAATCTCTTGCTTTTCTTTGTAAGATTGTCGCTCTGACGTCACTGGTGGTGGCCCAGAGTTTTGCGAATATGGGTGAAGGGCTTCGAAATAGTCACCCAATGTCAAACCCGAGGTCTGTCACGGTGTAGGCCAACATCTGCGTACACGTGCGGAATTTTGCGGCTTTCGAGATGAAATTCACTATTTACCAAATCGTCGTGACAGGTTGGAGTTTACGGTCACCGTCTTGGGATGATGGAGAAGAAAAGTCGCGTATTTCATGTGCTGTTGTCTGCCTCATCGTCATGAATTGTACGACCTTCGCAACGATTCCAAAACGCGCCAGTCTTGTCTGTCAGATGAGTGACTGGCGGGGGACATGCATGGAGAAGCACGAAGCTGTGAGGTATCCGCGAGCTGAGATGTTTCAGAAGAAGGTGATTGTTTAGAACGTGCCCCATAACAGAACGCACTGTTTTGGGCTGGTTTTGGTTGCTCTAGAGTATGGGGGAACTGTATTAAGCGAGGTTCATTGGCACACGGATTTCGTCCAATTCAGGAGCCATGTTCCCTAAGCCATTGTTAGGTTAACGATGTCGTTAAATCTGGGAAATGCATAGCGTTTAACCTAACGACGGCTTCGGGAACATGGGTCCAGGTCCGTGCAAAATAGATCAAATGGACTTTTGCCTTGTCGTATCCGGAAACTACGGGCAAACTGACTGAAAACGGACCGGAACAATGCGCCAATGAACCTCACTTAAGCCAAGAGCACTTTTGCGATAAAATTACTCAATGTGTTAGGGGTGTTTGTTAAAATCGACTGACCCGGCTGAATGACGAGTCGACAGCGTTGGGTCAGTCGACTTTAAAAACACCCCTAACGCATTGAGTTTTGCCGGAATGTGTGCTAGGCTTTAGGCTACCATGCGTGAGCAGGTATATGCTGGTGTCTCGTACATGTAGCTCTTAATTTATCGATTTCATAAGGCCCCTATTACATAGAAGTATACGGTATACGAAAATGCCGGTTAACAAGGACTTCAAAAGGATTCACGGCCGTTAAGCCATTGTTAAACGGCGTTTTCATATACCGTATACTTCTATGTAATCGGGGCCTTAGGCTTCCGTTACATAGAAGTATACGGTATACGAAAACGACTGTTAACAATGGCTTCACGGTCGTGAATCCTCGGGAAGCCTTTGTTAACCGGCGTTTTCGTATACCGTATACTTCTATGTAACGGAAGCCTTATGCTGAGGTATACGGTATACGGATACGCTGGCGAACAAAGGATTCATGGTCATGAACCCTTTACTTCCAAGTGAGGATCTTATTTCCTTCCACATGAAACACCTGCTGCTGTGCTGAGCCAGTGACGGAGAGTGTCCGCCGAGGCTTTTGTAGCCGAGATATCCTCTGTCGTTACTGTGAACCATTGTGTCATTTCTATATTCACCTGATATAGCTTTCTGCACTGAATATTATACTCAGACTGACTTGGTGTTTGTTTTGATAACTCTAAAGGCCTGTTTCCACTAGACCGGTTTCCGGTGCGGTTTCTCGCGCGGGAGCGGTTTTCACAGGCATTGGGGTAGTTAACACGCCATGTATTGTTAAACCATCGAAGGATTATCCAAAACCCTGTGAAAAAAGCCCCGGCGCGGCAAACCGCAGAGGAAACCGGTCTACAGGAGACAGGCCTTAAAGCTGAACTGCATGAACGAAAATCCCCCATGCGACGAGCAAGAGAAATGCTAACGCCTTGCAAATACCTCAAACGAAGGCTCAGAACATGATAGACCCCACGATCCCAGGAGGGCGCCACCTTCTTTGTCTTCGAGCTGTCAAGGTGTCGACATCCTCTGGTGAGCTCCTGCTGAACACTTTTTTTGAAAGAAAAAAGTTCGACCCAGCTGGGAATTGAACCCGCGCCCTGTTATCTTTGCTCCACCGTCTCCCCCATTGGGCCACCGAACTTCTTGGTACTTAGGCTTCCTGTGTCGACGGTTCGAATCCCGCCTAAATGACTATAATTTTTTTTCTTTGAGTAGTGTAGGAGGTATCCGGAGATGTTGACAGCTCTGTTGCCCGAAGACAAATAAGGTAGTGCCCTCCTGGCCTCGTTGGGTCTATCATGTTCTGAGCCTTCGTCTGAGGTGTTTGCAGGGCGTTTGCAATAGGAGCTGTCAGCAAGTTGACCACTAGGTGTCACTAGAGCCCAATTCAATGCATCTAGCGGACCCAGTCATTATCGATCGAGCAGCGATCATAATAGATTTCCTGTACATTTGGTCCGCTAAGACTGTGCTGCCATCTGTTAGCAATATGCGCGGCTGACTGCTCCTATTCTCTTGCTCATCGCATGCGGGCTTTTGGTTCATGCAGTTCAGCTTTAAGACAGCCTGTTCCACCTGACAATAGGGCCGTTTAGATGGCAGAGCAAAATGCCACATTCCGATCCGATCCGATCGACCCACATTCAAAGCCGGATGCTCCTACGTAAAGTTATTCCGAATTCAGCGAAATTTTCAACCTCCATCGGTCTTACAAGTACGGAGAGTTCCGCGGGCTCAGTTTGAAGCCGGTGTGCACCCTGGTCAAAATGAGTCGTGTTCACGTGCGCACATCCTGAAGACCACATCCGGGTGAATGTGGGTCGACATCGGCCAGTCGCCTGCTATCTGTCATGAAGTATGTACATTACATGCATGTGCATGTGTTCATGCATGCATGAGTCTACTTACTGTGCTGGCCGATAAAAAGTCGTGAAGTAAATGTAGCAAAGCCTAGCAGTAGGCGTACATCGAATGGTAAATTTGCCGTTAGTGAACACCCTCTCGTCGGTTGGAAACGTGGGGCCTTGGCGCAGGAGCACGACGTGTGGTATTTTCGTTTGAAACGTTGGCCTCCATTTTTGGATACTCGACTTTATATGGGTGATCCACCGACTTTACGACGATTTTACGATTAGTATGCGACTAGTTTACGAAGGGTTTACGACAAATTTACGACGGCCTGTTGATCAGCTTTGCGTATGCAACTTCATGCAACTTGTTGTAAAAACCTGATGAGACAAAAAAGTTTCATAAAAGTTGCATGTGTAAAAGGGCATGCAACTTGTTGCAACTCGATCACACTGGATATTGCATCGATTTTTCTGTGTGTAAACCGTCCTGGTAGTTTGCAACAAGTTCTTGCAACTTGGTGCAACCTAGTGTAAACCGCCCTAATAGCTGCATTATAGAATAAAAGAAGAATTGTCACTTAGTTAGCTTTGGAACCCGCCAGTCCAGCGGTGTTCTATAAGCAATTCTGATGATAATGTGACACGATAGTCTCTCTTGTCTAAATGATTCTTGAAGTAGCCAGCGAGGATTAAGTATAAACTAGGAAAGGTGATCCCTTTCCGACCACCGCTGATGGTAGCCGAGCGTGACGTGTGGTTCCTGGTGTTTGCATCAGGTAAGATAGTACAGATTCAAAGGCCAAAGGAAACACCCTTTGAGAATGTTGTTGTGTATGCTTGCAAAAGTAGCTACTTTGGAATAGAGTACAAGACGTCTTTCTACAAAGAAATCACAGGTGGTCTGCCATTTATTTACTTGGGTTACATGCTGTTTTATATTTCTATCCAACGGAAACTAACCTATGTCCTGTATGACGTTAAAAGGGGGACATTTGAAGGGAACGTCATCATACCTAGCACAAATAAATGCATTTCCCGAGGAGTAAACTTTCATGTACGTATAGGATATGAAGGGAAAGTCGTCGTGTATTGCCTTAGAAGTTTCATCGGCGGCACCATTTACGACATCATTTTGTCTAACGAAACTGGTCGCGTTCATTTTGTCCTTACAAATGGAATCGTCATTCTTTTGACCAGACGACCGAATGTTATCATCAGGGATGTTTATTGTTTTGAAGGGATATACCTCCTTGCCTATCTTCTCACTGATAGGTACCGGGTAACAAAATACTGGCTGAGGCTGTTCTTGAGGTACTGCCATAATTGTCGTGTCTTTTTAAATTTCAGTTCGTTTTCCAATATGTTGTTCGTGATTTGTGTTCCGAGGTTTATTGCTGCCGGAATTACACGTATTTTTCAGCCTAGGAACGGTCTCGTAAAAAGGGGCTCTGGAAAAAAAACGTTTACAGAGAATATTGCGATCTTTTACCCGCGAATCGACGATGGGGTTTGGAATCATTTCCAATTCAACCCCGCCGATGGTGCATTGTTGCATATTAAACGCTCTTCAAGGATGGTTCCAGGCATACGAGAGCATTTCGTTTCAGTTGAAGTTTACGATCGTGTGATATGAGACTTAAATGCTGATGTCAGGTCGCACCCATGATTGCCTGCGCCTGGATGGAACAGACCCATCAAGTGAAGAAATCATTGTCAGGTTGCGAAAAGTGAAAATGTGTGCGCTCATTGTGGAACAGAGTCAGGTCGGCTGCAAAAGGATTACGCCCGTTCCGGAAATACACAGAAGTTGAACACGTTCAACTATTGCGATTCCTAACTTTTTTGATCGGCGACTGATGCCGAACCGTCGCAGGGGTGTCTGCCCATTTCGCCTTATCCCAATTAGCCTTCTCTCATTTTGACTTTTCTCAATTATTTTGACATTTTTATTACATTTACATCCCTTAGGCTCCACTGACCCATTGGACTCCTGTGAAACGCGTTTCAGAGGGGTCCGATTTGGAGAGCTCAGATGTTGACTTTGCGTAATCATGTGTAATCCCATTGTTTTCCTTCTCTGCCTGATTTATAACAAAATAGAAAATAGGCTGCTGCCTTGCCGGAAAGTTATGCAGTTGAACAGAGAATTTATTGTTATATCAAAAAACTGCTTTCAATTTTCAAATCCGATGAAAATTAACGATTTTACAATGCTGAATTTGTAGCCTGTTTGGACCATAACCATTATGCATTCCCCCTTGCCTTGATACACATGATTGCTTAACGTGTAGAGGATTGGAATGACTCACTTACAACCAGAGGGGTGCGAGGTGTAATTAGGTCAGTGGCTCAGATTAACCAGGTGATGTAAGATTATGTAAAATTAGTCAATCTGGGAAGGTGTATTTCTGCAACATATTTTCTAAGGCTCTGTTTAGCAAATGTTCAATTTCGCCTTTTCTCAATTCACCTTCGCATATCTTGCCTTTGTTCTATTCTGCCTTTGTCTAAACTGGCCTTACTCCCAATTCACCTTTATCTCATCTCGTCTCATCCTACTTCGCCTTCTTATAATTCGCCTTTATCCTATTCTGCCTTTGTACCATTTTGCCTTTTCTCTTCTTGCCTTTTCTTGATTCGCCTTTGTCTCATTTACCATCTTCCTATTTTACCTTTACTCATTTTGCCATTATCATATATCAATTTCGCCTGTTTCTCAAGATTTGCCATTATCAATTTCGCCTTTTTTTGGCAAAATCAGAGAAAGGTGAATAAAGACAAAGGCAAGATGAGAGAAGGCGAAAGAGGAAGAATGCAAATTTAGGCAAATGCGAATTGAGACAAGGTAGAGTAAGAGAAGGCGAAAAACGACCAAGGCGAATTAAGATGAAGGCAAAACTAGAAAAGGCCACTTAAGAGAAGGCAAAATGAAAGACAAGCCTGGCGGCGTAAATGGTTCACGTGGAAAGAGTTTGAAATAAAGAATGTTCGCACAAACACACAAACCCTTCGTGCTCAACCTAACACACTAAACAGTCCAATGAACAGAAGTTGTCATAGCCTACGCAAAGTGCATTCAGTTCAGGCCAACAGACCGATTGAAAAAAGTAAACAGATCAACCCTCCCTCTTCATCATGATCATACAAAACAAGCCAGTACTCGCATAAAAAGGCCGAGTGATAATCCACGGCTCGTCGTAATACAAATGAAAACGCTCATGAACGGCTAAAGATCTATAGAGACTGACCTCAAACCACTTCTAAATATAAATCCACTTCTAAATACAAATCCACCTGCTTCTCAACCTCGGCGCCACATCGAGATCAAACTAATTACACAAACCATCATATAGGTATTTGCTCGTCCGACCGTGAGCCCGAGATTGAACACGTGCTCATCAGCCTCTGTCCCACTTTCGGACTCCGTGGGTAAATAGGGGAGCCTATGTAAACCCCGCATGGATTTTAACCAATCATAATCATTTCTTAATTATGAAATCTGTAAAAAACCACAAAATGCCCGAAAAAACATATTAATCGCAAAATAATCGATTTTGTTATTAGCCCGGACACTACTAGGCATAAAAAGTAACATATACCAGCTGAATGTTTTGAAAGCCGATAATGATTTAGTGCCGAAAATTGTGTCGAAAGCTCATTTTGGACCAAATATAATGGTCACCTACTTACGTGAACCAACAGGAGAAATAGGAAAAGGCGAGGTAGAAAAAGGCGAATACTGACAAAGGCAAGATGAGATTAAGGCGGAGGAGGAGAAGGCGAAAAGGGAGATGGCGAATCGGGAAAAGGCGAAATGTTCATTTTTGAAGGCGAAATGGGTATGTACTGTCGTAGGTGAGACGGAACTGCAGTCATGCCACACAATATTGCCGACTGATTTGTTTCACGCGGTCGTTGCTTAGACGCAAAGTGATCCGGAAAAGTCTGCCGCCGCCTGTTCAGTGCCGTCGCAAGGTCGACTTGATATCAGGGAACTGTTCCCGTCAGTAAAAAAGTAATCAGCCTATTTTGAAGTTTTCGTGGCCCCCATTTGAAATTACATTTATGTAATGAGGAACCGGAGTGCCCAAAGGAGGCGCTGGGAACAACGCAGTTTTAACACAAAAGCGCATGCGTTGCGACGTTAAAAACGTCACTGACGCCGCGCATCGTTCGTGACGTTATGTGCGATACGGCATTCAGAATCAATGACGTTGCTCTTCGGTCTGTTATTTACGCTAAAATAGTCAATTTCATCGATGAAATTCAACATGACTTTCGACGTCAAAGTTTTAACTGAGTTGTTCTTCAGCGCCACGTCACGGAATAGTTCCTACGATTCCTCATTTTAGTGAATTCTTGGAGAGGCCTATAGGCCTATGTGTAGCTGGCCGCCTGCTAACTGGTATCCAAGAGAGTGAAACCATGGTAGTCGTGTAATAATGCATTCAGAGATTATTATGCCATGCATGTAGTTAGCACTAATATGGCGGCGTATGATCATGTATTCAGACACTTTGCTGGCACGACCAATTCGCTTTAATGATAAAAGCTTACCGGGTATGCTACATCTCACAGCGAGTTGAGCTCCCGAACGCAAATTTTACACTCCGACGTTTTTGACCTCCTTTTCATATGTTCATAGGTAAACAAAGTTTACTACTACAGATTACGTCATCGAATGTCGTTTATTCCACCAATCAGATCAACGGAAAAAGATCTTTCTCTTTCATTTCACCTTATCCAGCCATTTGTAACGGTATGTTACATAGAGCAGCCAGTGCCTTGGACGAGAATCCTGGTGTACACTCCGCGTCAAAATAACGTTTATCGGTTGTCGTATAATTTCACCTACTATCTCCTTTTATCGAAAGATACCTTTGTCAATTCCCGGATATTTCTTGACTATCTCCTGAATAATCTTGTCCGGAAAACCCGCGGAAAATCTGCCATTCTCAAGGAAATACGGGTGTACCAGTTATCACGTGGGAAACTGAATGTAAATCTCCCTCCTCCGCCGAAAGAAAAATGCAATGAAGTTCATCTTACTGAAGCTATCCATCTCCCTTTTCACACAGCTGATATGTTAAGATTTGTTTTTTATTGTATGGTGTCTGCGCGATCAGCAATGTCCTTGTCCTTTTATGACCTACACCGGAAACAAGAGAATGGTAAAATGGCGTATGCTTTCTTCCACAATTCAACTCTTCAATTTCAACTGCCGATCAAAATCCTAAGGGATAACCCTGGTCGCCCTTACTTGTGTTTGTTCCATGTGGCGAAATATCCCGTTCTCATCTTTATAAACATGGACAAATATCGCTTGCACGTTCTTCTTGTTGATCGAAACTTTCACACACGTCCTACTATACGGCAACAAAAAGTTCCTATGCCAAATACATCCGCACTAATCATCATTAACGAAGCGTTGGGGTTGTTCGGTTTAATTTTTTTGTACACTTGGAAAGGAAAATATAATCACTGGGGGTGTTCTGGCTTTGAAATGCACGAGATGTGTACATCGAATTTGAATGAAATTGATGACGTCATCAGTTTGTTACGCCTGGAAATGAATAGAGTGAGTGACGATGATAGTAGACTCCCGGGACCGGACCAGGCTACTTTCGACCAAAACAGGAACGTCCGCATGATACGTCTGAAACATAAGAGATATGATGTAGTAAATGTATTTTCACCTATAAAATAGGCAAGTATATATCCGCGTTTCCTATCAATTTGAAAGGGGATGTTCTTTTTTGGAACATTTTTCCCAACTAATTTTTCATTACCTTACAGATGACTGATTTTCACAAAAACTTCAGATGTTATACTTTATAATATAAACTAGATAATGGCATGTGAAAAATATGACATCAGCTGCGTTAATTAGGAAAACAAAGTAC
Organism: Notospermus geniculatus; assembly: GCA_002633025.1. Classification (NCBI taxonomy): domain Eukaryota; kingdom Metazoa; phylum Nemertea; class Pilidiophora; order Heteronemertea; family Lineidae; genus Notospermus; species Notospermus geniculatus. The sequence goes on along the minus strand of NMRB01001006.1, from coordinate 14,894 downwards.
TTTTGCAAAATGTTCGAAATCAGCATGAAAACAGTAAAATAATTCCGTAACTTTTGCTATACTGAGAGAGTATAGATATTATTTGTCACTGATAAACAAATCAATCTCAACATGTTTGTTTGTGAGGAACTATTTGCATAAAAAGTGAGATTTTCTTACTTTTTCACCATATTTTAAGTGGGGATAAAACAGAACAGCCAAGCTAGGCCTTCAGAGATAAATGGTGTTATGAAGGTCCTCGTCATCAATAGCTATTGTGGGTTTCATGGTCATGAGCAGTGAGTGACAACAAGTTGACAGCCCTCGGACTGTCTCAACCAGTGTGAAATCTGACCATGCACACTGTGGTTATGGGCCCTTGACATCAAACATCCCATGTTTCCTATGAAATTGCCTATAGGATCACTTTCCTGCACTTGGTGGTCCGGTGACCATGAAACCCAAAATAACAATTGAAGACAAGGGTCTTTATAACACCATTCATCTGCACAGGCCTAGCTTGGCTGTTCTGTTTTACCCCTTCTTTGAATAGGGTGAAAAAGTAAGAAAATCTCACATTTTATGCAAATATTTCCTCACAAACAATCATGTTGAGATTGATTTGTTTATCACTGACAAATAATATCTATACTCTCTCAGTATAGCAAAAGTTAGGAAATGATTTTGCTGTTTTCATGCTGATTTTGAACATTTTGCAAAATTCCTTTGTTTTCCTAATTAATGCAGTTGATATCAAATTTTTCACATGCCATTATCTAGTTTATATTATAAGGTATAACATCTGAAGTTTTTGTGAAAATCAGTCATCTGTAAGGTAATGAAAAATTAGTTGGGAAAAATGTTCCGAAAAAGAACATGCCCTTTAGGGAGAACGGACCAGGGCCCATGTTCCCGAAGCCGTCGTTAGGTTAACGATGTCGTTAAAACTGGGAAAATGCATAGCGTAACGACATCGTTAACCTTACGACGGCTTCGGGAACATGGGTCCAGGATGGATAGCGGCTCAACGAAGCGGAAACCAACAACGTTGATGAAGAAGTGGGTAGGATAGCTCAGGTCGCATGGCTTTTTCACGGTACAAAAAGGAAGTGAACAGGGGTAGCCGCATAGAAACGCCGCTAATGCTTCGACAGCCTATCGGTGTTAAAGCCCCACAGTATTGAATTTTACGATATTTTCAAAACGTTAGGAGAGTGCACATACAGGTCCCATAGCCTCGTGAAGGTCCCCAAAATGCTTGCCGGATACGCACTTCATAGAATCAAGGCCTAGTTTTCAGCACGCATTGGAAAAACTGCAGGGAGAGTTCTAATGTATTCTGACAGAGCGTAGTACATTTTACACTACGCTGACGTCGTGACGTCGTCCGAAAATCGCGGCGATGATTTGCGTTTTTCACATTCAATACAGTGGGGCTTTAAAATGCATGGAAAAAATGTAGAGCACTATCGGCAGATGGTCTCCGCTAGCGTTAGCGGAGTTTCTATGCGGCCACCCCAGGTCTCAATCCGGATCGAACTGACTCCGTGGAAAGAGTGCAATAGGCCTATAATCACCCCGGAGAATCAGCATCCTCCGCGCAGAGTTTGGACTGGTGGCGACATCCACCGCCAGAGTTGGAACTACACGCGCAGAGGCAAAATGGTCGACAGTTCCCCGGAGTCGGACGACCTCGCTGATAAAAATGGAAATATCACTATCCAAGAAGGGTAAGGCCACAAAATTAAGCAGTGCATACGGATCTAGACATGTGACTTGCCTTACGGAGAAGGTAGTCATCCTTGTTAGTGAAGCAGTCGATCTGTTTGAGTGCAAAAACTTCGACAGCGGCGCAATGGCCGTTCGTAAAGTCCATCAAAACTTGGACGGCGACTCGTTTCCAGTACTGTAACTGTCGCTACGTCCCATGTACGGCGTATATTCATGGTCAGTTCTTCACATTTTAGTTAGAAAGTCCTTAATTGTTGTTATGGTTGGTAAACAGTGACCAATAATCACAATATCTGGTATGCTAACGCGGACAGCCACCGTCCAGAGGTGGCAGCGGCGTTGTACAGAGGGAAACTAAGTAGGCCTAGCCGGTTGTTCATGTTGTTGGCAGTGAACACGTACATGCTCAGGCTCTCTTACGGCCCTAAAATTCCTAGAATTCCTACTTTTTTTTCAATCTCCCTAAAATCCCTAATTTTACATCCATTTTGGGCTATTCTCCCTAAATATCCCTAATTTTTGTCTTATTCCATGTTCTTCCGCGGGCGCTAATGACGTCGAAGCAGCGTCGAGGTGCACGGCATTCACGACTACATCTGAAGATGCTCTGGATTCCATCAGTCTTCGCTGTCCCTGGATTCAACTTCAGATGTAGACCTTACAATGCCGTGCATCTCCACGTGATTTCATTATAACTACATATCTGATGTAGGTAATTCTAAAAGAGGTAAGCCAGGTGCGGATCCAGAGGGGGGATAGGGGGTTGTGACCCCCTGCTCGCCACCACCAATTGTTTTTTTTTTCAATACTTTGTGACAATAAGCAAAAACACAAGAATTATAAAGCTTCTATTTTGATTCTGAGATGCCAGGAAATCGCGTCTACGGCCTTCTATGATCTTAAAATTTTCCTGGGGGAGGTCCCCCAGACCCCCCTCGGCATGGGAATCTTTGGCGCCCGCCTGCTACAACCGCCCTCAGTGGCGCTGACTGACCCCCCCCCCTCAGCTAAAAATCCTGGATCCACACCTGGGTAAGCTTTGTTTGTAAGCATGGCTTCATCCAAAGGGGACCATTTTGATCATGATTTGGCCTATAGGCCTAATGGAAGTGTGAATATACTTTTTGAAGAGCACTTGGCGTACATCATCTGTGTATAAATCTTCGTAATTCTGTCCTAAAATGTCCTATTTTCAAGCCATTTTATCCCTAAAAGTCCCTAAAATTTAAGTTAAAAAATCCCTAATTTTTCCCTAAAAAGTTCCTCAGGGCTGTAAGAGAGCCTGCATGCTAGGCCCCTTTCGAAAGTTCTCGGCCCCTAACATGCCTAAGTCGGCCATTTATGCATTTTTGCATTGAATTTTCACTTTAGGGGCAAGGCTAGGGCTGGTTAGGCCTAGGGCGCCTACATAGATAGACTCTGTATCCAATCAGCCCTGCTGGGCTGAGTGGGCAGTCAGCGGTCAGCATAGAGACTAGGACTGCCCTAGCTAAGACTGCCTAGGCCTTAGCGGTACCAGTAGGCTACTTGGCCTGTAATCATAAACATAGGCCTAGGCTCCATATATCACTCATGGTGGTTCTTGGATACGCTGCAGGTGCCAGCAAAAATCAGTAAAATAAGAGGCACCTTTATTGAGTTTTGAATTTCGTAATCATAGCCCTGGCCGCTGGCATGGCCTATAAAAATATGATCATTGGAGTAGGCATGGTAGGCCCTAGTGCACGTCGCATTATTTGTATTCTTCTCATGCATAGGAGTAGGAATCTAGGCCCATATGACTGCATGTCCTGCCAAACCCATTAGACTTCCTGTTATATTACCCTCGCTTTCCACCAGGGCCAGGCATACCAATACCAGTACAACATTGAATGTTTTATTTCCAGTGAGAGAAAAAAAGACGCGGAAGAAAAAAACAAGGCTGTCACTGTACAGAGCCCGGGATCCATCACGCCCACATCGGCCAAGGTCACCTGATAAATACCCTCAAGGACGGGAAGACTTTCCAATAGAGCAGCTTGCTCATGCGCCTAAGAAAGAGAGAGGACAAGAAGTTATTACTCATCCACCAACTCTGACTAAGAGGCTGCTACACTTTGGTAGGTTTAGTACTCTGAGTGACCCCCAACTGCCAGATGGTAGTCTGGTTTCTCATGGAAACAGGATCATTTCATAAGCCTATAGCTTAGGACAAGCAAAAAACCTTGGGCCATAAAAAGGGTGTTTAAGACTTAGACGCGTGTAACTTCCTCAAATGCATGGTGGAAGTGCATGCATTTAGTGAAGTTACACGCGTCTTAGTCTTAATCGCGCGATGATCACCTTTTTTGAATACGGTCCCTTTAGTTTATTGTCCGCTGCCCGTGCCAATTTTCAGCTGTGCAAAATTTCTTTTTATTTTTTATCAGTTTGAATTTCGCACCGTGCCGTGTATGTATCAGTGCATATGTATCATTCTACTGTGACAGCGACTTCAGTATGCAGCAGAAATTACAACTCACAGTTCCTTTTCAGGTGAGAAAGCTGAAAGTACCGGCAGAGTTACAGAAGAAATTCAACTTGAAGAATTTAATGAACCTCAAGTCCAAGAAGAAAACCTGCCAAAAAGACGAAGTAAGTCCAAAATAATTACTATTGAAGCAATGTTATTAGGCATACATTCGTTTATTTTCAGTTGAAGACAATTTTGTAAGATGTGTCCTACGACATTAATTTGCCTATGAAATGGCTGTTGCCAATGCTGCATCCAAATTGCATCCGGAACTATCAACGAAGTCCCCACCCATTGGCCCCCTGTTATTTGCTATGGAGGCACTAATGCTATGAATCACAGGGTGTTTCAATAAAGTATCACCAGGCCTGTATAATTGTGTTTCTATATATCATTTCAGGAATCGTTGCATCTGAGCCTAGTCCTGATGAAGCAACAGCAGCACCAGTTTCGGATATTTCAGGTTAGAAAATTAATATTGCATTCTACTATTCATTCATGAAAACCTACAGGCAGGATTCTTGTCTCTCATGGCACGAGGCATAAATTGTGTAACATTTGATACACTGGCCAGTATAAGAATGGAAACGTTCTGTTTTCGCAGCCTCAGAACTGTAGAGAGGTTGTAGGACAGGTAATCAGAAGATTTGCCTTGTGACATTGCTTATGAGGTTGTGGTTGCTTCAACCTTCAGCAGGTAGACTAGTCAAATACTACACATTGTTTTTGTTATGTTCTGTCAGGAGGAAATAATCTTTCCTCCTGGTTCTGTGTTGTATAAAAGTTTTCCTGGTACATTATTAAAAACAAGCTTTAATTTATTTTAGGCGATTCTCCAACAGATGATGAAGATGGTGGCCCCACTGCTAGGATAGTCGAGGAGCTGAAGTCCATGATGCCTCGTATTGTGGAAGTGATGGAGAAGGCTGGCGTCCTTCACGAATATGTGATGTTTCATCATCTTTTGAATGAGGGACGATATCCACTTGACAACATAGCTTTGTTGCTGTGGCTGGAGACTGTGAGATGGTATAGTTTGTCTTCCACCACTGCCATGTTTTACTGGGCTAGCACTCTCAAATTCTGGGAATGTGGATACAGCCTATTTCATGGTAAATTCTTGCGCTTTTTGTCGGGACCAAAAAGCCTTGGCCAACAAGTAGCAAGGGAAACTGAGAGAGGATTTTATACTCCAGAGGCCAGTGAAATAAACTTTGCTGTTCCTGATGTCAGCATTATCAGGAAATCGTCCACAGCATCTGATTTGCCGAAAAATCTCCAGCCTGGCATTATACAGAAATCGCTGGATGTAGTTAGTGCAGCTGCCAGCAAGCAAGGAATCCCACATGTTCTTTCCATTGATGGGAAGAAGGTTGCGAGTGGCCTCAATGACGAATCAGGGGATGTTGACCTCTTTGGTCACGAAGATGGCTCCACTCATGAGCAGCGCTTACAAAGGCTTCATGAGGTTGTCGACTCAGCGTTGGATCTTGTGCAAAAGTATGGGGACAATCTTCAAGAATTTCCAACGCCAATTCCGATTGTCCCAATGATAAAAGAAGTCATCAAACGGTTGTCTCTTCGGATAGAAGATCTGAGACAGCTCAAGATCAAACAAGATGCCAGTCTGAAGAAGTTCAGATCTTTAGGTGGGGAAGATTGGCGATCGTCAAAGTATGTATTTGCCATCAGTGGCATACAATGCCAACTCTACAAGATCAACTCAGGGGTGACGCAGGCACTTGAGTGTATCCGAAAATTATGTCTTGTTGGCTGTAGAATGTATGGCACAGATCACCATGTTGTAGATGGCAGCACAACACAAAGTCACCTCCAAAGGAACATGGTGCACTTAAAGGAGCCTACTGACCTACCACCCAATACGAAAGACAGCTCTTGTATCAAACAGAGGACCCCAGAGTGGTTCGATGTTCGTGCTCAAGCCCCTGTGTCTGGCAGTACTTTCCACAAGGCAATAGGAGGTGGTACGTTGAAGGAACAACAAGAACACTTTGATGAAAAAATCCGCAAGATGGCACCAAAGCCTTTCACGCCTGAACAAGAGAAGTTCATTAAACATGGTGTTGAAAATGAGGACAATGCCCTGTTGACACTAGCGTCACAAATTCTCCCACTCTACTTCCCTGGACATTGTTATGTTGAAGAGGGTGTTTACGTTCTGACCCAAGATGACAAACCCTTGATTGCTGTGTCCCCAGATGGCAGCCTCCGAAAGTGTGATTTGAAGGAACTGTCCGTTGGATCGCCAGATGCTGGGATTGAAGTGAAATGCCCCTATCCCAATGAATACACTACACCTGTCCACTACCAGATGCCCGCAAGGTACATTCCACAGGTCTTGTCGGAGATGGCAGCATTGGGGGTTCAAAAGTTGATTTATGCTTCGTATTCATCGCAGAGCACAACAGTCTTTGAGGTATCATTTGACCATGAGTTAATGGAACTGATGATCAAGGAAGCACAGTCAATGTACTTGGCAGAATGTCCACGCCGCCCAACATCAACATCAACCTTCTCCAAGTTGTTCAAGACTGTGCATAAAGACAGATTTCTGAAGGAAAAGGTGGAATTTTTGGCCGAGGTCCCGTCTGTTAAATCGGACCAATCATGCCGGTTAGCTGTTGACAATGACACATCAGCATATTTGTTCTCCTGGAACTGCCAACAAGACCCAACCAGAACTGTACATACTGATGCCAAGGAGGTGCTATCTGACGCCTTGAAGACAATTAATGAATGCTACCAGGTATGCCGGTTGAAAGGGACTGAAGTACTTGTATTCATGCTGTCAGATGTTAACAGAAGCTGGCACAAGGAAGTTCCACATGCCATACCAGTTGCTTTTGGATTAAAGGGGTACAGTTTGACAACTGATGCTGTGAGGAAACTGATCGAGACTGTCCTTCAGGTTTGTTATGAGAAGAAGATATACGTGCCTTGTGTATCTTTTGATGGGCAGTGGGCATCGGTTATGAATCGAGATTCCAGTGGTAAACCATTGACTAGACTTCAGCTACAGAAAGACATCTGGTCCGAGGCAAAGGGAACTCCAAAACCAACTACAGTGTATTCTCCATGATATCAAACAAGTTGGATTGGTCGACACCAAGAAGGCCCTTGATGAACAGGTCCATTTAGAGAAGGTGGATACAGGTGCTATAGCTGTTTCAAGTACAGACCCGAGATTTGCAAGTGTCCAGACCCCATCTTCAATGTCACTGTGGAGCACAAAGAAGGTGTCTCGAGATGCAGAGGCTGCAGTGATGCCAGTTGCTTCCAGGGTAGGAGAAGTTGAATGGTTACCGGATGATGTCTTGGATGAAGTGGACGCAGTAGATATTGTGGCCCAAACCAGTGCGCAATGTACGGATCAGCATCAAGAGGTTATCCAGGAACCATCTGAAGAAGCTGATGATATAGAAGCTGAGGGTGTGCTCCCAGATTTACCACCAGTCCAAGTGGAGACAATGCCAACTGCTGCTGATAATGATACCCCTCGGATATCAGTTCCTGATGAGCACTGTCTGGAAATTTTAGGAGGCTGGAGAAATTTGCATGCTGGCAAAGAGAAGACAAAAGAGAAATGGTCTACTGCTGGGATCTGGGATGTAAAAGACACTTTTCGAAGTGCTAAGACTCTCAATAAGCTCCTCATTCCAGAATTGGACATTATTCTTGCAGTAATTACGCCACTCCATCAGGAACAGTACAAAAAGTCTTGGCCAAAATGGAAGAAGGTTAATTTCCTGAGTGACCTTATTGGAGACAGGAAGGTCCTTAAACAACCTCAGAAACGAACTCAAGGTAAAGTCTCTTCCCTCAGGGACCTTGCCATGCGCATCCTGTCGGGGGGCAAATATCCAAAAGCAGTGTTGAACAGTGTATATGCCAAGGCCATTTTGTGTCCATCAAAATGTCAAGAATGGGAATTTCACAGCCTTGAAATCGAAGGACTGGATCGTGATCTGACCTTGTTCTATCATCCAGAATTTAGTACTTCAAGAAATCAGTTGGAGGTCAAGGTATTAGATGGACATCATCTCTTGGTAAACTTGCGCGTAAAAGTGTGCAAAGATGGACTTCCAGGATATTCAGTTGCAAAAGAGGCTTGGTATGCAGTTGCTGAGAAGTCACCGGACATAATCAGCAAAGCTCTGGTTTGTGATTTGGTAGATAGACAGAGTGGCGCATTTGCAAGGCGAACTTTTTCTGCAGAAGTGGAAAGGGAAATGATAGCCTTAGGATTTACAAGGGAGGCAAAATTTGTGCAGTTGATAAGAAATTGGTATGATGCAGAAGACCAACCGGGAATGCCAGCTTTGGAAAGAACAGTTCACAGGCTTGCCTTAAGGGACTTCCTCTTGGAGGGTGTGGACTTCCAGGCATTTCCACCCCCTGGCACACATGTAAACGGCATGTCAAGTGTTATGTTTGAAGGATTCCTAGCCAGCATAGATGCCCATCTGCTTCTGTACACACTTTGCAGAATGCCATATAACCAAAGAGCCATTGGTTCACAGGATGTTGAAGGGTTCTTTTCAGAACTAACAGAGATGGAACCAACGAAATTGGGATGTCCGAAGGGCATAAACATTGGAAGATTGATGTCAACCGCCACTAGACTTCTTCAATACAGATGTGATCCGTCCTCTAGGTAATTATCATCATTTTTTCTTCTCGCTGTCGACCATGAAGCACAAAATTTCATCACAATTTTAGGTCAAGACCCACATCTCTTGCCTTAGCCAAACAATGCCAAATGTCAGTGACGCCTTGCGTTAGTTCTTGGACAATGTAGGGCCAACAGTAAACATCTGGGCTAGGTAATGATGATTGAACACCACTTGAACAGAACTTTAGTATAAGGAAAATGAGGGGATCTAGACGGAAGACTTTTTGTATCGGCAACAGGGTTTTTGCTAAAATTTAAGCATTTTTCCTTGAAAAGTGCGATTTTTCAAGTGTCGAAAAACCCATGAAAAGTGCTAAAATTTTAGCAAAAACCCTGCTGCCGCTGCAAAACACATTCACATCCATCACTCAGCCCCCTCATTTTCCTTATACTGTAGTTTCACCATAAAAAATATGGGAAAGTGCTAATGAAAGAACGCTAACTAATCTTCCTTTTGGTCCATACAACACATTTCCTACTGAATAAATATGTAGCACCTTTTAATTGAGGTATTACTGTTCGTCACTAACACTCAGCTGCTGTATATATGTCTATGTCTTTATATACATCACCATACAATTGAATTGCCACATGTTACGGCTGAACGCCTGATATAAATCTTATTTTGCGCAGTTCAATTATGTATTGGAAAAAATATCTGATACAGCGACGTAGTCAAAGCCGGCTGGTGTTCTCGATGTCTAGACATATTGTCATTCCCTATACATTCTGCTGGCGTTTCACGATTCAGAAAGGTTCAAACAGTTCATGTGCGATGTGTATGCTGTGCAAAAATGGAAGAGGATAGACTGGGATTCTACTTGGATTATATCGATCTGTGACGTCACGATTTTCGGTTCCATTTTTACCCCCCTCTGTGACGTCACGATTTTCTGGTCATGAGCTGACCGATTTCTATTTTTAACCCTCTCTATGACGTCACGATTTTCAGGTCCCCGGGTGACCGATTTCTATTTTTAGTCCTCTCCAGATCGACTTTGTTCAGCTCCGCTGTCACTTCATGATTCACCCTTCAGGATCGGTCTTTGACCACAACAAAGTCGTGAAAATCATTTCTAACCAACATATGGTTTGGTTTCCTATTTAAAGTGCATCAAATCAAACTGGAATAGTTTCATGGTTTGATCTACATTCATCCTGCAACAGGGCCATCTCGTGGATACTCCAGGAACTAATCCTGAAAGGTGAGCTTAGCTGACATCAAAAGTGCTGCCATCTCTTAGTTGTCCTCGGAACTAAACTCGAGTTTATTAGTTTGAAGAGTAAAATGTATCAGAACTCTTGTTTCTCTGAAATTAACCACCTTTCCACTTCTATCTGTTATTTGGAAAGTTAAGTGGTTCGTTGATTTATTTACTTTTCTTTCACAATGATTAGGAGTAAATCTTTGAAGTTTAATCTGCTCACCATCATCAACTGGTATTGAGCATAAAATGTCTGAGTGTTTATTATTCAGAAGTGTGTGTTCTTGGTTGACTAAGTTACAGTTTAGAAAGAGATTTGTAACATAAAAAGGCAAAGGCTTAGTTGAATAATATCTACCCTTTTTGGTGAATGTTTCCTGTTTAAAACCAAACCATTTATTAACTATTTCTACTACATGCTCTGTTAATCTGTTGTAGTAGGTTTTTCTAATTTTAAAATCCATTTCAAAAGAAACACTAGTCACTCCCTTAGCTTCTACAATCGAACTTTCTTCAGGTTCCCTTTGCTTAATTAACATGTTAAAGTTAAAATCCTTATCTTCTGTTAACTCAATGGTAATATAGTTGTTATTATCACAACCAATCTTTACATGGTTTATCTCACTTTCTTCTATTATCTTCTGCCACTCATCACAGAACTCCGCTAAGCTAAAATGCTTGTTTAGAGGAAAAGTATATTCTTTATCATCAATAAAAGGTGTACCATAATAATTATGTTGTCTTTTTTCTTCTCTCTCACAAGCAGATGCTCTTTCTTGCTGTGGTAACCTCGGTAATTTTTCAACTGCCTCTGTACAAACCTCTAAAGCATTTATAACTTCACCTTTTTGGTCCCATTTTTCAGTAGTTAGAAATTGAAAAACCTTAACCCCTTCTGGGAGAAAATCTCCAGACCACCAAGAGTTGTAAAATGTTAAACCTTTCAAGGAAATGGAGTTGACGAAATGATAATTCTCCAAATAAATATCAAATGTAGCTTCTTCACATTCTGGCTCATCAATAAAATAGTCTACCCCCATTTAATTCATAATAATTTGGTGGTGCTGATGGTGTAACTGGTGGTGAATAATAGTAATAATAATGATAATTATGATTCACCGTAGGTCTTACTGTTTCTTCAACTTTTCTATTATCTCGTTTTGGGCGGCCGAACGGCCTAACTTTTTTCCTTCTTCTAAAAAAGTCTTTTTAAGTGCTTCCACGTCAATATTTTGATTTGCAGTAGTTTCTCTTTGTTTTTTTCTTATGCCATTCTTCAAGACAATATATTTCTCCTTTTCACTAGTAATTAGTGAGAATTCTTCTTGTGTTATATGTGAATCGGATAAAGCTCTACTGATCAGATTATTAACAGTGTTTAATTTAGAAATAGCCACCATCCCTATCTTTTCATGCTTCTCAATTTTACTCTGAATATTTTTCTTCTTCCATGTTAACCCTGAAGAAATTAATGCAGCACCAATTGTTACGCCTCCTAATGCTAAACCAATTGGAGCTGTAATCACACCAGCTATTGCGCTCACTCCAACTGAACCAGCAGCAACACTTGTAAAATTCTAGAAATGACTAACACCTGTCATAACGTTAAATGCTTTCATGTACTTAGAATGTATAGCTCTTCTAAATTCTATTTCATCCTCAAACAACTTTTTTATTTCTGAAATATGATGCAACCTGAACTCTGTCGGATCTTGACTCATTTCAGGTTTCAAATCAGGGTATAATCTTTTAGTTTCACTTTCTTCGGCCATTTATTTAGTAAGAAATAGTTGCGTCTAATTGTGGGGGAGAAATAGGTTTAGGTTTAGGTGATTTAGGTGGTTCAGGTTTAGGTGGTTCAGGTTTAGGTGGTTCGGGTTCAGGTGGTTCAGGTTCAAGTTTAGGCGATTCAAGTTTAGGCGATTCAAGTTCAGGTTCAGGGATACACCAGTCACCGTCAATTAATACAGGTTCTGACACTGTCGGGACCATAGGAACTTCTTCTACAGGTGGCTCGGATTGCTCAGTTACAATGTTTGTTTCTTCCAGTACTTTTTGCCAATTCTTCGGTCTCTTTGAATAACCCCAATATCTGCTCATTTAGTTATCAATAATTCATACTGAATATCCGCTCCATTAAATTTTATTTTTTTATTTTTTTCATCAGTGATCCAAAGCCTTAATTTGCTAAATCTTTCATTGCAAGGTCTTTCTCTCGTATTTGTTGAATTATACTGAATCATTTCTCCAAAATCACATTCTTTAATTCGTAATCTGGCTAATACATCGCTTCTTTTACCATTTTCAAGTGTATATTCTGTGTTAATTATATCACAGTGAATAATGAAATAATCGAAAGGTTTGAAGTTAATTGGGTTGTCACCTGTTAAAAGTCCTTTTGTTCTATCTACTGCAGCCGGTCCGACATATCTAGTATCAAGGCCTAATAATTTTTTAGAATGTTCATCTATAAGAATTTTATAATCACCAGCAGTTTTTCCTCTAGCTATACTAAATGTAATTTGTATCTTTGCATCATAAGGGCGTAAATCAAATGAAATCCTGTTTCTATCCATACCTTTTGCATGTAATTGATTTTTGAATTCTTTGTTGAATAAAGGCAATGTATAGAATCCATCTGGCATAATAATATGTTTTCCACGACGATCTTCATAAATAACAAATCTATTATTATTTCTTGCAGCTGAAATATTGTAAAATGTACAAGGCATTCCTGCATAAACAATTCTGATGCTTTCTACATTATTTACCTCTTCATCTAATTGAATTGTTAAATCATTTGCTTCTTGGTCAGGGTAATCTTTTGAATCAATCAATAGAAGTTTCTCGTTCATTTATTCCATAGAAAATATATTTTTATTTTGGACGGCTGGTCGGTCCTTCGGCGGTTCACGATTTGTTTTTTGTGTTACTGGAATTTGGTGCTTGCAGGCTACTTTATACTTTCCCCACTTAACCTGCAAGCACCAAACTAATAAACCGCCACCAACAATTAAAACTGTTGGTAATAATAACCATGAGAAATTATTTTCAGAGGGGTTTGGGGGCTTAACTTCAGCCACCTCATCAGTAATTGTTTCCAACGGCGTTTCACGATCCAGCTTTTCAGTCTTATGACTCAATAAATCCTGTTTTCTCTTTTTAAATTCTTGAGACCTTTTCCCTGATTCTCTACTCCAAGCTAATTGCTTTTCTGATCTAGGTTTTTTGGGGGTTGTCGCTGTAACTGTTGCTGGTTGGCTCTCCGACACTGTCGTTGGTTTCCCCATATCCATTTATATCCATTGAAATCAAAGAAGTATCCCTAACACAATTTCCAAATGTAATTAAACTTGTAGATGCAACAGCCATTAAAGATCCCATTTTCACAGTTAACCATCCTGTCCATCTATCCATTTCACTATTTACAATGTAGTCATTTCTTAAGTCTTCATAAAGCTTATCTTCATCACTAATAGGAAGTAACCAAGTTGCTAGTTTAGAATAAGATTTGAGTACCATCTTACCAAAAGTATCATTAATTCTAGCTGATATTGTGCTTGTGTAAATCCTGTGATATTTTATTAAGTCTTTTTCAAACATGTTGTGAAGGTCTTGAAAAGTTAGTTGTTTTCCAATAAACTCTTTTATCTTACCAGTTGCAACTAAAATCTCTAAATCTACTTTAGCTTGTTTACCTTGTTCAGACAACAGTTGACAAGGAATGACTAAATTTTGACTAAAATTAACTGGTATTTGGTTTTGTTGAATTTTAGTTGGACCTTGTTGATTTCTAGTTGGGCCTTGTTGAAAGTTAGTTGGAGGTAGTTGGTAACTGCTAGTAGGTTGTTGGTAACTGTTTGTAGGTAAAATACCCATATTTTTCATTGTATTATCTACAGCTTGTATTTCAGCAGCATTCATTTAATTAACAAGAAATTGTGAGGAAATTGTAATCTCAACACCAGTTTTGCATTTCTGTTATCCTTTAACTCCTTGATTACTTCATTTCTGGCTTCTTTAGGGATAATAGCGTTTTCTTCTAAAGCTTGTTTCATCGCATTTTCATCTTTGTTAAAGAAAAGCACCAGTAATCTGATATTCTCTCTATAATCCTTCACAATTGAATTGTACTTTTGAATTAATACCCAAGTTGAAATACCAAAGTGTCTTCCCGAAAATGCTAAATTATATAACTCTGTTGCTTTCTTTTTACTATCTTGTAAATTAGCACAATCATCAATTATAAATAAAGTATTTGTTCCTTTAAAAATTTGTAAACATACCCAGAGAGCAGTGTTAAGTTCCGTTTTTACTAAAAGTGGATTGAATACAATAAAGTTCCTATCTTTAAAAATCCATCGCCGGTTATATGTTTTATTATAATCAAATGTTGGACAAAATAAAACAATATTATCATAAAAGCCTAGATATGTTGTTTCCAACAAATCAAGCACAAAATGTGTTTTTCCGCAATTGGTTACTCCTGAAATAATAGCATTGTAAGGTTCAAAAATAAACAGTTTGTTGTCACTTCGTGATTTCATTTATTATAAATAACAATGTGGCAAGATGGTAACATAATATTTACTCAAAGAACTTTAAGCAAAGCTGAATCACCAAAAGAAACTAAAGAGCCGCCGAAGGAGTCAAAAGAGCCAAAACCTGTTAAAAGGCCCGAAATCATTAAAGATATGGATATCTTACAATTTAAAGTTTATGTTACAGAAACAAGATATTTCTATGTTAATTTACCAGACGTTGTGCCAAGTAGTATTAACTTTACAAGAAAAGA
>NMRB01001005.1:197504-241023 GCA_002633025.1 Notospermus geniculatus | reverse complement strand
ATCATCGGGGCGCGAAGGAAAATCGACGCGCCAATCAAAATCTGTGTTACAAATTCAAGCGTGAAGAGCAAAGAAAGTGTCCAACGGTGATTATTTTCGCAAGTTCTGATTGGCTCGGAGGCGGGGTCAAGTAGGGGTCAGGTTCATTAATAAATTTATGCATTAACGGAAAAGATGACACGATTCGGACAAGGCTAAAGACGGAGTTCATACGGAGTCGATAGCCTTGTTTGGACAAGATGCTTTAAAGCTGACGTGAACGAACAAAAAGCCCCCATGCGACGAGCAAGAGTTAGAGAACTGCAAACGCCCTGCAAACACCTCAAACGAAGGCTCCCAACATGACAGACCCCACGAGGCCAGGAGGGCACCACCTTATTTGTCTTCGAGCTTTCGAGGTGTCAACATCCTCTGGTGAGCTCCTGCTGAACACTTTCTTTGAAAGAAAAATTTTGACCCAGCTGGGAATCGAACCCGCACCTTGTTATCTGTGTTCCACCGTCTTCCACATTCGGCCACCGAACTTATTGGAAGACTTCTCATATTTGTCTTATTCTGCAATTCATAGTATTACGTATGTCGACGGTTCCGTCTAAATGACTACAATTTTTTTTCTTTGAGTAGTGTAAGACTGGCTGTCCATTCACGAGATTTTCGTGAGGCAGACGCTCGAAAGCAATGTTTGTTTCCACCGCATTGGTCGTGGACAAAGGATGCGGCATCGCGCGGCACGAAAATCGCGTGAATGGATTCTTAAGCTAAGCGGTATCTTGAGATGTTGACAGCTCTGTTGCCCGAAGGCAAATGAGGTGGCGCCCCCTGGCGTCATGGAGTCTATCATGTTCTGAGCCTTCATTTGAGGTGTTTGCAGGGCGTTTGCAATTCTCTTCCTTGTCGCATGGGGGCTTTTTGTTCGTTCATGTCAGCTTTAAGTTAAATAGTCATAATCAGGTGCCTTCCTTCCTTGTGTTGATGGGTGAGATTATCAATGAGAGAGTGTGACAATATAATGCTCTGAATTTGATATACAAAACAAAATTACGCCAAAAACCCACCTCCACATCCCCAGTTTTAGAAAAGCGACCAGGAAGTACATGTATAAATGTGTTGTCATGAACAAACATGACAAATCCCAGGAAGACATGTCAGGCAGTCATGACTTTGACATCTTTCCTGATCCACTTGCACATGGTTAGCCGCCCATACACGGCGCAATATTATTGCACAATATGGGGCCCAAATGGGTGGTCGTGTGCTTCTAGCACGATAGTTAGAAGAAAGATTGACAATAATATTGCCCATTGTGATCCTCATATTGTGCAATAATATTGATCATGTATGGGCTGCTTAAGGCTTCCTTTTCATAGAAGTATTTTTGCCCATTGTAAACCGGCGTTTTCGTATGTACCGTATATATGGATACGAAAATGCCGGTTAACAATGGCTTCATGGTCGTGAATCCTCGGGAAGCCTTTTGTTAACTGAGGGCCTCCAAGGTTTTAACTAGCTGTCATAATGTATAGTACAACTGGATGGCGAGAAAGACAGGCTCTGGTGGAACACTAGAGTGTAGAACTGCCAAAAATGCCAAATACCATACGAACGTGTATATCTATTGTCAATGTACAAAAAAACATTGAATACGATATGAATACCAGAATAGAATACATGATCCACATTTGATAAGATCGCAGACAGCCGCCTTATCTCTCTCTCAGCAAATGGACTAATTAATCATAATTTGTTCTTTTCTTCTCATTCCCAATGTTACATGTAAGTGTTTACTAACACTTGGCATACAATGTATGAGTAAAGAGTTACGATGTATAGATTTAGAGTGGCGTAGACAAAAAAACTCCCACTAAGGAGGCCCGTGAACAGTAGGATGCTGCAGGCTACTTTTCATCTCTTGGTTGGCTTATGATTGCCTGTTTACTACGTACTTGCCCTGCTAACGGACCACGACGACGGACACACCGTGACGACTATACATGTACGTAGCTCAAAAGACAATGGTACACTCTAGGCCTGCTCCTATTCTAGAGTAGTTAGTAGTAGCCGGCTTCGCTCGAAATGATTGAGGGCCCTGACTCAGTCACCAGTGTCCAATCCTCATTCAACTTGCATGATACATGTAGGCCTACCATGCTCTGTTTGTAGGAAAATTGTACAAAGGCTAAACATACTAAAGGGACTGGAAACTTATGGGATAAACCAGCAGAGATAGTGACAGAATAGCTGTGTCTTTTTTCTCCTCCGTGTACTCTGTATACATGTAGGCAAAATGGGCCTAAAGCAGCCTATCCATGTGCAATATTATTGCACAATATGAGGATCAAAATGGGCAATATCATTGCCAATCTTTCTTCCATCCATACGAGAAGCACATGACACCCATTTTGGGACCAATATTGTGCAATAAATATTGTACGTGGATGGACTGCTTTAAACGGGCCATACACACGATCAATATTATTGCACAATATGGGGCCCAAAATAGGGGCATGTGCTTCTGGCACGATGGGTAGAAGATTGGCAATAAAATTGCCCATTTTGATCCTCATATTGTGCAATAATATTGATTGTGTATGGGCCGCGTTAGAATCACTGACTGTGAAACCCCTATTGTAAGGTCAAGTTAGTGAATGATAACAATAGAGCAACTGGGCTGTTGTTTATTGTGGTACCACTTTGTGCTGGTTTATCCCATAAGTTTCCAGCCCCTACACATACATGTATTTCAAAATTTCAGGGCTATTCAGGAGTAAATCCTGAAAATCCTAATGATAAAAAAGATAAACAACCCAGTGATAACAACCGATTCATTTCTCCTCAGAGAATTGTTTGTTTCTACCAGCACAACAGGTGCTGTCACTCCTGTTATGAATATCAAATATCATTCATTATGCTGTGTCACAGTTGGTATAATGTCATACAATACAATGACGAGTTCATGAGTTCAGTTCAAGCAACCCCTTACAACAACTCTCACCTTGGATGACCGGTGAATCCTTCTTCACAGCAAAACAACGGGCTGTATTTTAGAACGTTACTTAACATTAAGGTCCACCTTAAACCTACATGTATTGTTCTCGATGGTTTTACAACAGAGCAGATTGTTTGCGTCTGTCCAAAGTGAACCACAAATTATAAAACGACCCGTTTCATTCGTAATAACAACTGGTAAATGCATTGCGGCGGCCGCTCCGGAAACTGTTCGGTGGAATCTTTGACTCGGCGCAAACAGTCCACTTTAAGGTCGACCTTAACGTAAAGGAACATAGGCCCGTATTCTAGAAGCCTCCTTAACTCTAAGGTCCACTTTAAGCTTTTGTATTCTACCCTGCAAACAATAGCTAAAGGTAAACCTTAGAGTTAAGGAAGCTTCTACAATATGGCCCATAGACATCCTGCGAAAGTCGGCCATGATAGATCAGAAGGGGTAAACAAACCTTGTCGTAGTGCATTTGTACAGTTGGCTCCTGCGCTTACGGTCTGTACAATGCACTAGGCCCAGGTTTGTTTACCCCGAGCTGTCATGGTGACTTTCGCAGGATGTCTATTCTAAAATATGACCCAACGACTTCACGTTTGACTGAGACAAATAGTGCGCACTTCGCAGCACTGCAATTTAGACAATTAACTTTGTCTAGGTCGTAGTTTTAAATTCAAACGCTCACCTGTATGCCATACATATTGGACCCACACATATGTACTGGCAGCGAAGAAGAGCCATTGTACTGGGATGAACAGGTAACATATCACATCAGATGTTATGGCAATACACACAAAGAATACAGAAAATGCCTGAAATGAGAAAAAATATGACATTTATTAATAGTTCATGTCGTTAATGATGTCAGAATAGAGAGCAGTTGGTTACAGAAATGCCATGTTACTTTCTGAACCCTCAGATGTGTGCACAAATCAGTAATTCTGACGCGAGTGCCACCTTTATTAAAGAAATCTGCACAACCGGGCAGTTTCTGGTTTTTTTTATTTCAACCTCAGCGTCTCCAGGTATTGTGCGCAGTTTTGCCTAGTAGAGCCGAGGTTGGAATTGAGACTGGAAGCTGCCCAGCGGAGCAGATTTCGTGACAAAGGTGGTGTTCACATCAGATTTTTCTATTTGTGTATCGCTCACTTATCTATTTTTGATACCATGTATAGAGGCAGAATATATGAAATCAACAGTGGAAACTCATATTAAACTCCATCAGTCCACATAAAGCTAGGAATCCACCATTATGTTCAAGCTGATTTTGCTTCGCGACTTGCTTTGCAACTGGGTTGCATTGAAACTGGGCACTCGATCGCCGAAGTAGACTCGCCAGACGTGACTTCCACCAATGGCAAAGATGTGGTTACTTTCAGTCGGCAATCGGTCGGCAACCGGTATCAGTTCCTTGCGATCATATTCAAAATCGCAGGTAGCAGGTTGCAAAGCAAGTCGCAACGGACGCAGAAAATCAGCAGTGGATTCCTAGCTTTAGGGTAACAGTTTAACACTTACCAAGCCTTGATATTTAAATGAGTCATAAACACTTCGCAGGAGAAGCCAGAACGGCCAGAGGTACTCAAATCTAAACTCGAGGACAAAGTCTGCCATCAGCACCAGGGCCCAAACAAGGAGGAACTTCAGGTACAGGAAAGCACTGCAAGTAAAAAGGTTTGAACACATTTTGAAATCGGATAGCCGACATGGCAGAATATTGACCCCCCCTCCATGGCCATTGGACTAACAGCAGGTCACAACTTCGCCCAGTCGCAACAGACATGACTTTTCAGCATGGTGGGTGAATTGACCATATGTATACATGAAGGCCTACAATTCAGCCATCCTTGTTTTTCCCATGGACAGTACCCGGTATGGGAGCATCCATTAAGTACATGCACTAAAACGCCAATTTAATTTTAGACCCCCCTCTCCTCTGTACGAGAGTATGTACGTCAAGGGGCTAGTTCATTCAGTACCATACCACTGCGGCGCCACAGTCGGATGGCGCGTGATCTGTGCACGTGTACGCTAAGACACGGGAAACAGCTACAACCTCGCAGCAGGGTCGACATCTGAAACCGACGAATCAAGTTTATTTTGCCTAAGTTCCGGCCTCATGTGCAATTACCAATATGATTCCCTTTATTTTTGTGCAATTACCAATATGATTCCCTTTATTTTCATATACATGTAACTGCATTAAGCAGTTTTTAATTTCCTCAGAATGGTTCTTGGGTTGTGTACGTACGCAAGACAACATACCCCCTCCCCCCTGTACGCATAGTGTATGCTTTTTCATAGACCCCCCTCCCCCCTCAGTGCGTACGCACGTACTTGGATGCTCCCTATCTCAAATTCCCTCTCGTCCACTCATTGCCAACAGTTACTGCAATGAGTAATGGATCGACCATGTATGTACCTTCAGAACATTTTTATTGAATTAAGTATCAGTGCTGCAAAGAACAATGCAGACTACCAATTGAAACATTTCCCTTTATTATAAACTTCACTACTATATTGGTACTCCGACATGAGCTGCAAAACATTTGAGTAATTGCACTGAAAATAGACGTTAAACACACAACTTTACACAATATAGTCTGGTGTGAAAAAATAATTATTATACATGTATATACAATGAAAGTAGAAACATCTTTGGCTTCTGCTGACATCAGTCTCATAATGCACACATCGTAGAGCCCACAATTACAGGTAGAAACTAGCCTGTCAATGACGGCCGTTACCACGGCAACACTTGATCTTCTACTTCTAGAATTAAAGACCTGTGTTCAGTTGACAGCTACGTCGCGATGATTTCCTTGGCCACTAAATGGCGGAAGAAGAACATACTGCAAATAGATTTTTGGGCTGAAGAAGTCACTTCGTTACAGAAGTTCATATTGAATCCCTCAGATTTTTGCATTGGTTTCGAAGTTTTGACATCGTCATTGACAGGAACTGTCAATAATGCCAGTCACGAAAATCAGGCTCAATACTGTCTCGCTTTTTTAAAATAGGCCTAAATCTATAATGGGAAGACAAGAACATGACCATTTTTTTGCTCAGACAACCAGGAAGTACTCCAGTCACTGCACGTTCCATTTTCTAGACAGGAAGTAGTAAATGGCAGAGATAAATATGCCAGATAACACATTTTGTTGTTTTCCAGATCTAGGCCTTTACATGTACATGTACATTGGGGCCAGTAATGATTACCGGTTATGTGACCCATCACAGCAAAACCAGTCGTACATGTACATGTCGCTCTTACATGTAGCTTGGCAGGATGAGACCAAATGTTCGCCAGCTTCAATATTGTCCGTCTAGTATTATGAAATCTAAAGCAATCTATTTCTTCCATTCTCTCCTGGTGTCATCATTAGTTCGTTGCGGCTCACCTTCTGAGCACCATGACTGATTTTGCTGTGACAGGTCACATATGAATAGTTATCAGGTCATGACAGGAGAACATGACACATTGCGTAACCATGAGGCAATCAGCATAGAAGCATTCACAACCTCATCTTGATAAAGCCAAAAATTTATAAGGCAAGGCCCGCTCATGAATTTTTGATAAAGCCCAAGGAAGGATACATGTACATGTCACAATTGACATCCCTAAATTCACGTAAGTTACGCGTAAGTCACTCGTAACTTACGCAACAACTCACGAGCGTAACTTACGATCTGCGATGTGAGTTACGCGAATTTCGCTAGGTACACAATGATTTACGAGGCGAGTTACGCGATTTTGGCGAGTTACGCAGTGAGTTACGCAAAACCAAAGCCGTAAGTTACGCATAACTTACGAGTAACTTACGCGAAGCCGTAGGCATGTCAATTGTGACCTGTACTGTACATGCCATGGGGTATTTATCATGTTTATTTGCAGGCCTTTCCGTTTGACGGGTGCTAAAATGTGCATGCGCCTCGCGAAAAATAGAAATTCTATTGTTTGCGAGGCGCATACACATTTTAGCGCCGTCAAACGGAAAGGCCTGTATTTGGGTGCAGCGAAGTACATGTACTCCCATGAGTATCAACAAGTCACTGACTCACTGCGATGACTGGCTTCTATTCCAGCACGTCTAGGTAAACGGAACACAAAGCATCCCTTGGATGGAGCAAGATTTGTGTCCAGTATACATGTACATGTAGTCTCGCACTCGCACTAGTCACAGCAGAAAGATTCCGCATAAGATTTTAATTTGGAGTGAATTCCGGTACAGATTGCTTGGACTCAGAACACATTACCTCCAAATTTTCGTACCCACAGCTGTCATCCACTTGTAGTGGCAGAAAGATGGGCAAATTCAGAGCAGAAACATTGGATGTTTCATGTATTTGAAGCCTGATTTCATGGAACTACATGTAGCAACCTCAGCAAGGTGTTGAGGACATGGCATCATTCATTGGGGACTGTGTAGAAGGCTTTTTCTCCACATTTATGGAAATGGACAATTTGAGCAGACAGTGTGAGTGCTACTCATGTGCTGGCGGAAAAGCTGAGAGTTGACTTCAGTCTTACTTGAAAATCAAATGAGTAGGCAAATGCAATATAAACCACAGCGTTATTTAAAGGGATCCTGTTTTAGGCAGCTAACTACCATCACTTCATCACAGGTGGCGCTAGCAACTAACAACCTGATCTCGACTTGCTGGTTATTAACTTATTATTGTGCCCCAAACACAACGCTAAACTCAATCAATTCAAGTCAGAACACCAACCACGACATGCATGATGGCCCATTAGCATTGGGCATGTTAGCTAGGCCTATTATCGACTCCAACACCACCGCCGTCCACCACTACGTCCCCGCCGCGCCGCACAGCTACATTTCGCCGATGACTGAGAGCGACACAGTCACCAGTCCAGTATCACACATTGAGACACAGACAATGATTAACAAGAACACCGGCTGCACTTCACTTGTCTCAATAATGTCTGTCACAATCACCAGGGTTTCCGCCAGAAAAAATATTTAGGGGTGGGTGCCTCCAGCCGAAGTGGGGGTCTGGGGGCCCTCCCCAGAATTTTTTTCCCCAGAAGCCGGGAGATGCATTTTCCAAGCATTTCAGAGCTTAAAACTTCCTGTGACTGTGTACAGATCTCTGTTCGGCTGTTGTATCTCTTGAATAAACAAAGGGCAATTAAAAGACACTACTCTGCAATTATAAGAGGGGGGCAAGCCCCCTTCAGATCATGAAAGGGGGCTCTAGCCACCTTGCCCTTGCCCCCCGGCCCCCTCTCTGCTGGCGGAAACCCTGTCCCTGATCACACATCTCAGACTCAGTCTCAGTGCTTAGGCCTGGGTCACGACGAATTACGGTCTTTTCGCCCCATGGATTTTTCGCCCCCATTCACACCCAGTCACTTCGCCCCATCGGTCGGACTTTTCGCCCCCAAAAATTCGCCTCATAAATCCGTTAAAAAAACATGAAAATATGGTAAGTAGCCACAAATCATGAATGAAATGGATTTATTCCCTGGCTATGTGGGTGGCTTGGCAGTGCGCCAGACCATGCGACATCCTAACTGATCAGAAGGCCCATAAGTTGTGTTGCCAAATATCAATTTCCTCGCCAAATATAGTTGCCACAATGATGTCATGGGAATCCCAGTGTGCTATGCCCTCAGCCATTGGATGATGCAGTAAAACTAGGTCACATACATTTGAATATGCGAAGTGGCCTTCCCAGTCAGTGACCTGGGGTTCCCGCCAAAACATCGTCAGGCATGCTGCAGTAAAAGGGATGGCAATCTTTCTTTGAATTAAGTAAATATACAGGTCCTCGGGCAGCACCCACTGTATGGTTATACATCTTTGGAAAGGATATTTTGTCAGGATTACAACCAAATACATTTTACCTTGATTGTTTTCTTCGTGTGAGAAAGATTCGGCTTGATTGAATGAAAGATCGTTGGCAACTGCACCGTTGCTACGGCTTAGCAACCTCAACATCTAATCTAAGTACATGTAGAGTCTAAATATCTGTTTAATGGAAAGAAACCACCAAGTAACACTGGCATGACTTTGAAGCATACTCTTTCTGTATCACAGCCAAATATGTCAGAATGGGATGCAGAAATGCTTTGAGAGAAATGGTCATGAAAACGTAACGATATCTTCCCTGATTGAATGATGATGGCTACTTACATGTTTTAATATAGTCATTTTCATGTTTTTTAACAGATTTATGAGGCGAATTTTTGGGGGCGAAAAGTCCGACCGATGGGGCGAAGTGACTGGGTGCGAATGGGGGCGAAAAGTCCATGGGGCAAAAAGACCGGATAGGCCTAGGCCTACCGTCACGACAGTGCCAGTAGTGGGTGGCCTGACTGCTGGGTTGTCACAAAATTCTGCTTTCACAAATGTTTCTTAGGCCTACATCATTTTCAATATCAATTAGGCCTATTAAATTTTATTGTAGGCCTAATGATGTGAAGTTCTCAACATGTCAGGACAAAGGCCGATGCCATGATGCGGTGAAATGTACAGGGCATGCACATGTCTACAGCACACACCAAAAAATGGGAAAAAAACTTGGCAATCATCATCATACCTTCCGTAGATACCGTCTGTTATTTTGCTCC
Source organism: Notospermus geniculatus (assembly GCA_002633025.1). Classification (NCBI taxonomy): domain Eukaryota; kingdom Metazoa; phylum Nemertea; class Pilidiophora; order Heteronemertea; family Lineidae; genus Notospermus; species Notospermus geniculatus. The sequence continues at coordinate 231,430 of NMRB01001005.1, read as the reverse complement.
GTTTAACGGGCCGTCGAAGCTTTGCACAGTCGGCATTTCGCCTCTTCATATTCCCCGTACTCTTTCTTGAGTAAGGATCCCAAAATTTGAGGATTTTACTGCAACAAAAATAGGAAAAGATGGGAAATTTTCTATCTTTTTGTTGTCCCTTCCTTCATGTGTCGCAGCACTGGGCATGCGCAACCACCCGATGTACGCAACTTCCCGTGAATCAGCATTCTGGGATACTAGGAATAGACTGGTTCTTTAACCAACCTCGTCTCCACGAGTAGAGCGACGTACTCATGGAGACGAGGTTGCCCAAGGGCCTTGTAACGCTCGTCCGGGTTAATCATACGCCAAGATAGGTCTAATCGAATAGCCGTGTCCATGGTTTGAGATGGATTGTGAGAGCGCTGTTGGTGATTTGCTAATGCAATGTCATTTGCAAGTGTCCTGGGGCATATAATATTGGGAATTTTATGCAATTTTATTAATTTGCATGAATCTGACTACGGTATTCTGGGCGCACTGGTACAAGACCTATTTTTCAAGTGGGCAGAGGCATTTTATACTGTTTCCCTTCGTTGCAGCACGGGGTCGTTTCGTTACACGGCCTTTTCGTTACATAGATCCGTCGTTTCGTTACACGCCGGGTTTGGTCGTTTCGTTACATGTCTTTGGTCGTTTCTTTACACGCTTTCGCTACCGAATTTGTGGCGAAAAAAACTTCGCTCTACGGCTCTGACTTAATTCAAGATTTTTTAATTGTGTAGACTAGCCTAGATGGTTGCCGTGGCGTCGTTCACAGTCCGTCTTTCGCCATATCGCCACTGCATGGTTGTCCCTCCTAATACGGGTCACGGTTCCCGCCGCGGCGCTACCGTTCTTTGACTGCACGATTCAAATTAAAAACGATACTAGTACCTTCAACGAATATTTCGTTATTTTTCACTCTGTTCCATTTCCCATTGCTGGTTCCTCACTTACATTCCTTTCCTACCCAGGCGCTTCCTTCCAAGTTTTTAGTCCCTAAGATTGCGCCCCGAACATGCCGAACACGCGCTTCTCGCGGAATTTGGCGCGACTCTACATCGCGACTTCAGCACTTCAATCTGACAGAGATCCGTATTTCAAAGTCCATTGCTCCCAAATCTCTGCTTGCATTCTTCAAAAACTTTGGCTGTAATCCAGAAAGAATGCTCTTTCCATTACTAAATTCGTTTGCCAATTTCTTTCCAGTACGGATAACATTGAATGATCTTACTTCAGACCGCCGGCCTTTCGCATCGATCAGTTCGGTAGCGAAACGTGTAGCGAAACGGGAACGACGGTATTAGGGCCGTCGACGGGAACCATATACCCGTTCTGTTTACGTTGCATGAAAAAAAATTAACATTTAGTCTATACATGGTCTAGTATCGGAAGTTTCACACAACAGGCAAAAGAAAAAATCATTCAGTCACATTTCCACCGATTCTGCCAAGGATGCGACGCCCGAACGGGCTAAAAATGGGGAAAATGACGGGTTGCCGGCCGGTGGCCCGACCCCCACGGCTGTCCTGAGCTCGGTAGCGCGCCGCTTTAGGCCCCGATCGGAAAAAAATAACTTGCAGATTTTCTTGCGCCGAGTGGCTGAAACCCAGCTCGCCAGGATCCTTCATAGTCCTTGACACGCCCGTCGGGCTCCCACCAGCCACCCGTCAGTCCCCCACCAGGCACCGAGTCTACTTTTGGCCGGTTCATGCCATTTCGCCTTATCTCATTTCGCCTTTTCCCCGTTATTTCGCCTTCAATAGGTCTATACATTTCGCCTTTTCCCGATTCGCCTTCTCTCATTCGCCTTCTCCTTCGCCTTATCTCATTTTATTTTGTCTCTATTTGCCTTTTTCTATCTCGCCTTTTCCTATTTTGCCTCTGTTTCTTTTTGCCTTTTCCGATTGGCCTTTTCTATAGTTTTGCCTTTATCTTAATTTGCCTTTGTCTTTTTTCGCCTTGTCTCAAATCGCATTTTGCCTAAATTTGCCTTCTTCCTTATTCGCCTCCTCTCAACTTGCCTTTGTCTTTATTCGCCTTATTTTGCCTTCATCCTGTTCGCCTTGTTCCATCTTGCCCTCTAATCTTCCCTTTTCTTATTCTGCCTTTGTTTCATTTTACCTTTTCTTGAGTGGCCTTTCAATTTTTTTCTTTACCTAAATTATCCGATTTTGCCTCATTCTTACTTGGCCTTGCCCTTGTGTCTTCTAGTCTTCCTTTTCATCTTGCTTTCCGGCTTCTCCATCCACCATCCCTGCTTCACCATAATTTCCCCTCTTTGTATCTATTCGCCATTAACATACTTAGCCACATGAACACAAAAATTGAAGTGCAATATTTTACAGGGAACAACTGCTGGGGATATTTTGGCCAGCGCCCAGCAGTATTTTAGCAAACAATGCACTTCAGGTGTTGAAACGACCAAACCCGTGTAACAAAACGACAACATAATGTAACGAACTGACTGTAACGAAAAGGCCGTGTAACGAAACGACCTGATACCGCAGCACAGACCGGAACCGGCCTGAATTGGAAAGCAGGGGACCAGTTGATACCAGAAAATAGCAAAATGGCAATGCACGTTCCCAAACCGCCGGGCTTTGCCCAAATGCTCAAAGATGGTGCCAGGGTATTTAGATTTCATTCTTGGTGTAGTGGTCATTTAGATCTCGATCGCCTGCACTTGTGTGCCAAATTTCTCTGAGAAATTTGCTCTGATTTCCCGCAAATTGCCGATTTTCTGAGCTCACATGTTGGCCATGCAGGCAGACATGTTCTTTCTAGCACATTCCACGTGCATTATGTACACGCCGTAACACGTACACACGCCTTCCTTGGTTGGCCTGAAGAAGTACACTGGCCTACACTAGGCCTATAGATGTATTGTAGGGCTAGGCCTACCATATATCTCCTATTGTTGGGCTGGATCCTGTTTGGTAATGAAATTGATTAGGCCTAGCCTAGTATTTTATTGTTGCCGCCTGTAATATTTCATTTTACAGATTAGGCCTAGGCCTATAGGCCTAGATGGATTTCCGATGACGTCACGGCAACTTGTAAACACGATGCGTGCGCAGACTGGCGCTTTGTTGCATCTTCGGCGGTCCAATGACGTTGCGACAAATTCACGTGCAGAGTATGCGTGCGCAGACTGGCGCCCGTGAATGACGTCATTTTGTAAACAAAACCAGCAGAATGCAAGTCATNAGGGTGAGGTGCAGAAATCTTGGCTGGAAACTATTTATGGACATCTTAGTTATTGGAAAAGTGCCACTACTTAGTAACAACTGGTGTAGTTTGGTGAAAATTTGATGAATTTCGATCGGGTTTTTTTGGTGTTGCACAACATTCTATATAGGTAGTGTAGTGTGTACATACCCAACAGACAGTGGGCCTACCATATATCTCCTATTGATGGGCTGGATCCTGTTTGGTAATGAAATTGATTAGGCCTAGCTTGTGTAGCCTATTTTATTGTTGCCGTCTGTAGGCTAATATTTCATTTTACAGATTAGGCCTAGGCCTATAGATGGATTTCCGATGACGTCACGGCAACGTGTAAACACGATGCGTGTGCAGACTGGCGCTTTGTTGCATCTTCGGCGGTCCAATGACGTTGCGACAAATTCACGTGCAGAGTATGCGTGCGCAGACTGGCGCCCGTGAATGACGTCATTTTGTAAACAAAACCAGCAGAATGCAAGTCATCTATGGTGTAAAATACATTACAAGTTCACAGGTGCTGCCATCTGTTAATGAAAAAATACACTTCCCGATTTTTGATACTCATGTCATATACATGTCATATCCCGATATACCGCGCAAGTGCACCAATTCCGATTATCGGAATCGAAAACCGCTTCCAAAAAAGAATCGTTTCCGATTTTGGAATTGCTGGGCTTCCAAGTTCCAAAATCAGAAACGTTTCAAATATCGGAACTTTCCTGAACTGACATGGTCCAGTGACGCTTCAGCTTCAATTCTTCGTTCATTGGGCCATTGCGGCAGCAGAGTCAGACTAGCCTAAAAATAGGCTAGATCATGTAGATACATTTCCATCCTCTGTCTATTGGTGTTTTCTGTCTACGGTAGCCTACACCCATCCCCATGAGATGAGCACACATACTTCTGTCTAGCATAGGCTACTATAATATAAAATGTAATTTATACAGAAACAAAGCTTTGAATTTGTAATCTTGAGTCTTTTGTTGTGGTGATAGATACAAGCGGCCGCCTAGGCGAGGCCTATCTTACACATTCTATGTATTTTAGGCTTCATTAAGTGAAATGGGCCTTGGCATTTTTGGTCAAAATAAAATTTCCGTCTTCGGGCCTTTCTGTTGCATGTTGGTCGATCTGAATTGTGGCAAAAAGTTTTGAACCATGCCGATGGAAGGCCTAAAACCCAAAAAGGTTGTCAAAAATTTCGATATTATTAGGCTTAGCTTGGCCAATGGGGACCCAAGCCCACTGCCTCAATAGGTACTGTCACTAGTGGTTAAATGGAACTGACATCCTGGTCCTGATCAATTTCCCAAAAGTCATCCGTTGTATAGGACCTGGTTTTGGTGTCTGCCTGTATAGTAGTCATGACTCCATTGCAATTACTAATAATCACATCACGATCACACCTAGACCCTAGCCCATCATTTTTGCCTTCATCTTCGTCAATCGCCAGTCCACATTGACATGACGAAATACCGGTGATGTTTTCATTTCTTTCACTCTTTCAGCACTACAGTGGCTTGGATGAAGCAGTCTATCGTAATATTGATGCTTGTTGTGAGCTTGCCAAGACTACGCGGTCAGCCTATGGTCCAAATGGTAGGGTCAGAAATCACGTTGAAGGTTCTTGAGTAGTGAAAGCCTGCTAAACTATGTACTGTCGTGGTCAGGCTATCTTCAATGTCAGCCAAAAATGTAACTTGATTATATCATGCTGACATGAGCCGTACTTACACTACAAACGAAGTCCGGACTTCTCCTGCTTACACTACAAAATAGGTGGGCTTAATGAAGCCCGGGTCTACAAAGTGCGGACTTCCTAAACCCAGATGTCATGAGTGGGTCTAGATGAAGTGCGGACTTGGCCCGGGCTTCTACTTCAGGTGTAAGTGCAATTACATGTGTTCTTACATTGAGAGACCAGTGGATGTGACCTCAAATTCACCTGTGATTGCTGGGTTTCGTATTTGTAGTGTAAGTGCTCTGGTGGAGAAACCCGGGCTTCAAATGAGTGCGGACCTGAAAAAACCTAGACTATTCTTTGTAGTGTAAGTACGGCTATTGTCACACAGATGAGATTTTGATTATGCCTTGACTTAGTTTAAATCATTGTTCTACTTTTGCACTAGGTCAGAACAAAATGGTCATCAACCATCTGGAGAAGCTGTTTGTGACCAACGATGCTGCCACAATCCTTCGAGAATTAGAGGTATGTGGATGATTATCGATCAAATTCAACATGTTCCCGCTTGAATTTTCATTTGAAAACATTCAGATACAGTCCTATACTTGATGATAAACGTGTAAAATTCGAAATTCAGTGGACTACTTCAAGTATACATGTATTAGGGCTAGAAGTACATGTAGGGTATTGTTTCAGAATTAAATGGCAAATAACGTTGGCTTGACTTTCGACGTCATGGTTTTAACTGAGTTGTTCATCAGCGCCACGTCACGGATTAGTTCCTCCGGTTCCTCATTCAAAGATGGCACCAAGTTGAGGAGGCAAACGCTGTCTGGAACCAGCAATCCCAGAGTTTGTTTATACCCTTTCTTTCATGTTTAGGTGCAGCATCCAGCAGCCAAGATGTTGGTCCTGGCCTCGCAACAACAAGAGCAGGAATGTGGCGATGGTACAAACTTTGTCCTTGTCTTTGCTGGAGCTTTGCTGGAAGAGGCAGAAACATTGATCAGAATGGTGAGCAATGTTCCATTGACAAATCAACTTTAGATAATGATAATAATAATAATGTGTGGACTTGTAGTGCCTTTTACATTTAAGTGTCAAGGCACTTCACATTATTATTACCCAGCCTAATCCAGAAACCTTTCTGTAGAAACCAAGGGCAGCTACAATCAAGCGCACAAATGGACATTTCAGGCCAGTTGAGAGTATACAGAGTGGCACAGCCAGGGATTGAACCCGCAACCTTCCGATCACGAGTCTAACGCTCTAACCATTGTGCCACCACGCTCCCCTAGATAATCAACAAATTTTATCTGTGTTCTGCTTGATGCGTACATGTAGTTTGATCTGTAGAAATGGTGTCCTTCACTGTCATGCAGATGAACTTAGAGCCCCAATTATTGGGATTCTCCCTTTGTCTTCCATTATTATGATGACTCTAGCTGGCCAGTGGTTCTGGGAATTCAACCCAAAATGTATAAAGTGACCAGCCTGATTTGATTGGCATTTAAAAGTTTCTGACCATTGCTTACAGGGTTTGTCTGTAACTGAAGTGATTGAAGGCTATGAGTTGGCTTGTCAGAAAGCTTTGGAAGTTTTACCAGGTAAGAGGGTATATACATTGAAGTCAAGGAATTATAGGTATTGCCCTGTCTTGACACTTACACAGTCATGTCACATTAAAGGGACTAGGAAAATTTTTTCAAGCTTCGGTTATTACAAAATACTAGTCTTTCATGATAAATTCCCACCGTCAATTCACTTTTTCAATTAAGTGTTAATTACTGGCACCCAGACAAATCAGTTATCACCACAGCATGGAGCATTCACCACGTCACTGGGAACCTAATCAACATAATAGAGTACAAGCTTGCTCCATACAATACATACAGCGATAGGTTCCCAGTGACGTGGTGAATGCTCCATGGTGTGGTGATGACTGATTTGTCTGGGTGCCAGGAATTAACACTTAATTGAAAAAGCATTGACGGTGGGAATTTATCATGAAAGACTAGCATTTTGTAATAACCGAAGCTTGAAAATTTTTTCCTAGTCCCTTTAAAGGAGCACAGCATTGGATCTCAAATGCGTTATTTGGCTGCTGACGTAGAGGGAGCCACCTAGCGGCAGTAAGACGAACTACAAAATGCATTACAAAACGTACGTAGTAAATCGGGTCGGTTTGCCGACAACGTAGTTAGTCCCTGGGTTGGAGAGTGGTGCCGGCTGTCGAGAAAAAGTGGCAGTACCTGTGTGATCCTTTAACTCGTACGATTAGAGGTAACTTTAGAGTGGTGTCAGTTGTTCCATACACCTGTAGGTTTACTTTCTTTAAACCTGTATGCTCTCTTACAGAATTGGAATGTGGTAAAGTGAAGGACCTGAGGGACAAAGCTGCCGTGAGGAAGGTGATCAGAGCATCTGTTATGAGCAAGCAGTACGGCAATGAAGATTTCCTTGCTGACCTTATCACTCATGCATGCAGTATGTATTTCTTTAAATCTATTCAGTTCTTCATCTATTGGTACCATTGTGGATTTGAGATCTCTCTCTTAACACGTTGCAGTGTTATATCTAGGATTTCAGAAGGGCACGGTGCAAACTTTGTGAAAAGGGCACTTCAACCTGGAAAAGGGCACTTTTCATTCGCGACATTTCTTCTAACGGAATTTGAAAAGCTAAAAAGTTGAAAAGGTCTCTATAACTCCAGTCAACAGCCAATTTAAGCCAGTTTCTAAGGTGATATGACTAAAAGGGACCATGGCAAAGTGTCTGGGGGTATAAAAACCTGAAAAAAAAGAATTTTTTTTTTTTTAGTTTTAGGGCATGGCGCCCTAGGGGGTTAAAAAGGGCACAATGGCGCCCCCTTTTGGGGGCATGGCGTGGCGCCACTCTAAAACGGCCTAGATATAACACTGCGTTGACTGCCAGCTACGAGCATACTCGTAGTCACAGATGTCCTCCCCATTGCCAACAACGAGGATACTCGTAGGGCTAATGCATTTTCTATTAATGTTGATAAGCTTGGCAATGACGAAGAGCCTTCCAATGATGAAGAGCCTTCCAATGATCATACTGGCAGTGGGGATTGACCAGATGTATGGGAACACACTAGAGGGTGTACAGCTACGACTCGTAGTTGGCAATATGAAATAACATGAAATACAGGGGCGGATCCACGATTTCGGAAAAGAGGGGGTGCACTGTGCTAGAAACATTGAAATCTGCGGTGAATTTCAGTGATTTGCTCCAAAGTTCAGAATTTCAGGGTAAATTTTACAGATTGTTGGCCGAAAGGGGGGCACCTGCCGAGTGCGCCCCCCTGATCCACGCCTGAAATAGGCCTGGTAGTCATGGCAGTGGTGGATAAAATGATAATTTAGCTATGGCAGTCAACGTGTTAAGCATGTTGCACTCAAACCAAAGTGGCCTTATATTCAGTAGTCACAGTCACTATGGATTTGTCCTGAATGGGCATCCTAGCTACGATAGAGGGCAGCACACCGAAACTCGGTCCTATACAATGGACGGCTTTTGTGTGGGAAATTGATCAGGACCGAGTTGCCAGTTTCATTTCAATAGATTTAACCACTGGTGACACCTATTGAGGCAGTGAGCTAGGGTCCTCATTGGCCAGTAACTGATGTGGTGAGGAAACCTATCCATCCTCCATTGTTTGGAAAAGCTACTTTCTCACAACCAACCAATTACCTCTTTTTCAGTATCTGTGCTCCCAGAAAAAGGTTTCTTCAACGTTGACAATGTTAGGGTATCAAAAATTGTGGTAAGTTCCTCACAGAGTAACTCTTAAGTGACAGTATGAACTATACTTCAGCAAGAAAAATCGAACTATACATTACTTCAGCAAGAAAAATGAGAAAAGTTGATGATAGGTGTTGGTAGAAGGTTTGAACAACTGACACCTGGGCCCGGTTGCACGAAACCCACGACAGCTCTATTTTGGTGTTAGCGCTATCTTCATGTTAGATGACGTAAAAATCCATTGTTCTTTTACGTCATTTAACATCAAGATAGCGCTAACACCAAGATAGCGCTGTCGTGAGTTTCGAGCAACCGGGCCCTGAACAGTGGTCAAGATAAATAGCACAATTGCAGTGATATCAAAGTGTCATTTTCACATGATGATTCGCGGTTTTCATTATTTGTCAACTCTTGATCTTGGTTTCTTACAGGGTGCTGGAGTCCAGCAATCCGAGGTTATACAAGGAATGGTGTTTAAACGTATTGTAGAATCAGATATTAACCGCGTAAAGGATGCTAAGATAGCCGTGTATTCCTGTCCTGTGGATTCAATGCAGACAGAAACTAAGGTATGAAACTTGTCTCATTTTCGAAGTTTGAAAATTCTAGGCTTGAAACCAATATCTTGTCATTCAGCAATGCTTAAAGATAATGTATCACGTGTATTTTCGCGGGCCATGAAATTCATTGTTTATTTATACATTTTGTTTGTGTCAAGTCTTTCTTTGTCTTATTAGTAATTTAATGGTGGTATGCCCCTCTATAAATTCTGTTGATACCGAAAGTATTCTATTTGGCGTGTTGGCATGTCCTAAAAAAGTCCAAAATAACATACATGTAATATAAACATCCATGTTTACAAACATTGANGCCCCTGTTCTGAACACAGCAGCTAACACCCATCCACTTCTTTCTAAAGTATTTTCTTCTTCTTTCAGCAAATTAAATCGATAGCTGACGCCGGTGTGAACCTGATCGTCTCTGGAGGAAAAGTGGGAGAACTAGCCCTTCATTATGCCAACAAATACAAACTAATGATCGTTCGATTAATGTCGAAGTTTGATCTGAGACGTCTGTGTAAAGCAGTCGGAGCTACAGCCTTACCAAGACTTGTAAGTACTTGTGACCCTCCACTTCAAAACCAGTGTTAAGTCGCACGGAAAATGAGCCTAAACGTACTGACATGACACCAGTAGATAAAGACAAAAATAGAATCACTCACACTTCACAACAGACAGACAGACAATACTAAAATTGACAAGTACGTTGGTCCCAACTTGCCAAAATCAGAGTGACTGATGACTGGTTTTGTGGTGGAGGGGGTCACATTTGTCAATTTCAGTATTGTCTGTCCATAGTGAAGTCTGGGTGATTCTATTTCTTTCATTTTCTCCTGGTGTCATGTCAGTCCATTTAGGCTCATTTTCCATGCGACTTAACACTGGTTTTGTAGCGGAGGTCACATATTTGGTTGATTTGAGGTGGTGAGGATTCTTGCTGGAGCATTGGATCACAAGGCCCAGGTATCAGACCCAGTAGTAATGTGAACTGTATTTGTTAGCCTGTGGAATGCAGCTGACCCACTGTGAGGTGACAAGCCCTGTGTCTTCAGCACCAACTGACTGTCGACATCTTTTCAGACTCCACCCACAGCTGAGGAGAGTGGCCACTGTGATCAGGTCTATCAAGATGAAATTGGTGATACACCAATCATAGTTTTCAAGCAAGGTTAGTTTCATTGTGTCAGTGAAGTCCCACTGTGGAACTCTAAATCTGTGGTGCATTTCTCATGAAAAATCAGGGTTTCATTTACGACTTTTGTATTTGATTTTTCCATCAGGGCCGACACGATAGCATTATTGGCCCTGGTAAGTACGGATGAGGCCATTGCAAGCTACTCACGTTCCTCACTTGGATAGGGTCTTTTACTTGCCCTTGCAAAGAAACAAGTTACAAGGCACCACGGCTTACTGTCCCATGCAACGGACGTGAAGAGCCAGGATTGAAATCCCATATGGCCCGGGCTGGATTCGAACCTGGGACCTGCCGCTTGCTGAGCGGACGTGATAACCACTCGGCTATCAGGGCTCCTCATGTACGATTTGCTTTGTCTATTTCAGAGAAAGAAGACACTGCCCTTGCGACAATCGTGATCCGAGGGTCAACTGACAACATATTGGATGATATAGAGAGAGCCATTGATGATGGGGTCAACTCATTCAAAGTTATGACTAAGGTGGGCACTCTTCTTCAGTGTTCTAGCCAGAAATTTTTCCAAGCAGGGTGGGATGACTGCATTTTCCTATGATTTTAAGGCCCTTTATTTTCAAACAGGGAGGGAGTGAAATTCAAACAGGGCGGTGTAATAGAAAATGCATTGCAAGTTCCATTTTCAAACAGGGTGGTAAAAATTTTAACATGGTGGTAAATTGAACTCTGAATTTTGAACAGGGTGGTACCGCCCTGTTTAAAATGCCTGGCGAGAACACTGTAATCTTCTGATTTACCCTCTCTGGCATCTGCTCAAGTGTCCCCAAGTCGGGATTGCAGCATGACCTGGTGGCAGCATTCTGTTGCTGTCACTTATAAAAGTCTGCATAAATCAAGTTGAGATGGTTATCAGATGTAGATCTCTGTAGATCTATGTTCGATTCAAATCTCAGACATACCGGTACCTCAGAAATACGGCGTTGGTCAGTTTCATTCAAGACTCCTTATTGCAGCATGACCTGGTTACAGCATACGATTGCTGTCGCTTATAAAAGTCTGCATAAATGAAGTTGAGATGGTTATCAGATGTAGGTCTTTCTAGATTTATGTTCGATTCAAATCTCAAACATACCTCAGAATGTTCAGTTTGCCCATCTTGTCCAAACAAGGCCATCGACTGCGTCTTTAGCCTTGTCCCAATCATGTCATCTTTTGCGTTAACTCATAAATTATAAATGAATCTGACCCCGCCTCCGAGCCAATCAGAACTTGTGAAACAAATCGCCATTAGGGGGTTTTCTCTTCTCTTCCCGCACATATTTGTAACACAGATTTTGATTGGCACGTCGATTAGTCTTCGCACACCGATGATTGGCTGAGGCTCTGAGCTCCTCAGAAGCGGGAAATGTGATGGATTCAAACCAGGCTAGATGGGCGTCGGGCCAGTTAGACTGGTGAGAATCAGATGAGTTTGCCCGGTGTTGGTCAGTTTCATTCAAGACTTTTCTATCCCTGATTGCAGCATGACCTGGTTACAGCTTCTGTTGCTGTCACTTATAAAAGTCTGCATACATCAAGTTGAGATGGTTATCAGATGTAGATCTCTCTAGGTCTATGTTCGATTCAGATCTCAAACACATAGCGGAGCAGCGTGGTGTAGTGGTTAGCAAGACGGACTCCTGATCAGAGAGTCCCGGGATCGATTCCTAGTCCTGACCAAGAAAAAAATACGCTCGCTTTTGACCTTAAGCAAGTCACTTTGCCTCACTTGCTTCACCCCACCCAGGTGTAAAAGGGGTACCTGGCTGGTAGTGATGGTCTATGTGGATGTTAGTCCAAGAGTGCTGAAATCGGCTGCCGGGACTAATACTTCCCAGGGAGTCGAGAATTGAAATTGGAAAGAACAGACCTATAGCTGGGGTAATAATAGTGTAAAGCGCATTGAGCAGTGCAACTGGAAATGCGCTATATAAGAACGCCATTATTATTATAATTCAAAGGGGTTTTTGCACTTGTTCTGAGTGGCATTTTTGTTGCAGTTTGCCACCCTCCTCTGTGGCTCTGCCACCTCCTCTTCGGTTTGCCCCAGAAGTGACAATTTGTAACCTTTCTTTGCAGGACGGTCGCTACCTCCCCGGGGCTGGAGCAACAGAAATAGAACTGGCTAAAAGGATCACATCCTATGGTGAGACATGTGCCGGTCTTGAACAATACGCCATCAAGAAGTATGCAGAAGCTTTCGAGGCACTGCCTAGAACTCTGGCCGATAATGCTGGAGTCCGATCAACCGAGGTTATCTCAAAGTTGTACGCTGATCATCACAAGGGCAGTGGGAACGCAGGATTTGATATTGAGGTGAGCTGAATTATTAGATTCTCCTCAAAAGTACCTAAGGCTAAAAAAATAAATCTTATGTTTCTGGTTACTGCGTGCGTCAGCTCTCACCCCTGCACGTCAAGAGATTTTTATTGTTCATTTTTAAGGAAATTTGCGATTTCGTAAACCCCCATGCCATCTGGTGTGAACAAAATAAGTTACAACAAGCGAGTCGCTGAAAATCATCTGTAGAATTGCTTTATCATGTCTATCTACTTCCACAATGGTGACCGATAGACAATGGGTCATGTGAATAAAGACTAGCAAATGCTTTTACTTCAGATTTGTACAGCATTGCCTAGTGCATTTGTATTGCAAAATTCAAGTAAAAGCATTTACTAGTCTTTAATCATATGACTCATTAGCAGTGTCAACTTCAAACGTTAAAGGCCTCCAACAGAGAAAATACAATACGTTTTATGAGAAAAAAAAATTTCTAAAAAAACCCCACATCACCGCATCAGTTTTCTTCTGATCATGAAACCACAAACAGAACATTTATTTTTTTGGCCTAATGGACAGATTTTGGAGGTGCCCTTTTCGGCTCAGTACAGCATAGATGAGAGTTTTCCGGGAATTCCCAGATTTCCGGGAGTGGCGCCAAGATGGCGGCAGGCCGTCGGAAGGACAAATTGACCAGTGACTATCATGATTATCATGGCCTGTTTCAAGACAGTGGATCGAATGGCAGATTTGGGACTTTGACTTCTGGGGTCATGACTAACTTCTGGGAATTTTTTGAAATGGCACTCTCATCTATGGTAAAGTTTGTAGAAAACACAGTGAAGGCCGGCCTGTCCTCTGACAGTCATGTAGTGCTTCGCAGTGCCTCAAGATGTCTCCACTGGGACGAACATGGCACTGTATTGTTATGTCTACCTACTTCTGCACATGTCTGTGGTTCAGGTGTTGTGCCTGGGGTGTTGTGTGCACTGTTAGTGAAATGCTATTGTTTGTTTCTTTCCAGGCCGAGGGGCCAGCAACCAAAGATGTAACAGAGGGAGGAATCATTGATCTTTACGCCACGAAATATTGGGGAATGAAGTTCGCCACTGCTGCCGCCAACACAGTTTTACGGGTGGATCAGGTTGGTATACTGTACACAGTGACAAGGTTGAAGCTATCAACTCTGGCAGTGTGCCGTAGGCTATACATGCAGCTCTGGAAAAAATTATTCCACCTCTGTTATTTCCACTCATTTCCCTTTAGATAGGTCCCACAAAAAGTCTTACTCCCCCACTTATGCCACATTGTGTTCCAATATACTTACTACGGTACAAACAGGGCTTCAGCTGTAATTATAAGCATAAAGTCCCGAAGATGCTTTAAATGCTGCTCGCAGAATTTAGGTTTGATTAGAAACGATGTAAAATGGACAACTGTCTACACAGTAAATGTATGCACTTGATGTCCTTCCTTTTAGTGTGAACTTTTGACAAGGTCCTTTTAACAGCTCCATTGTTTCTTCATTATGGGAAGTCAATTTCTATGTTTGATATTGTCTTTAAGTTTTAGCAATTTAACCAACACAATAAGTCAGTACATACAGAATGATTGGAGTGTTTGTGGGACCCATTTTAATGGAAAATGAGTGAGTCAATCAGAGGTGGTCTAATAACTTTTTCCAGAGCTGTATTCTATTGGCCGCATCTTCTGCTGTTAGGGCAATTCAGTAAAGCAAGAAATGTGTGAAGAATTTGACCAAATCCACTCTCCTTTCAGATTATCATGGCCAAGGCTGCAGGAGGACCAAAGGCACCAAAACAGAACAAGGATTGGGATGAAGATTAAAAGGCTCAAAACCTCGTCTTTGAAGCTGCACAATCATGCTGACATCCTAAGAGATTTGGTAGTCTACGGAGATGGTCTTCACTTGTCCTTGTTATCTGACATCAAGACGTGGGCAAATGTATCAGTCTCATCACAAGTAATGGTGTCAAACAGTCCAGTGTTGCAGATGAAATTTGACCATCAGGGTTCAAAGTTCATGACCATTTGGTCTAAAAGCCGACGTGGATTTTGCTCTGTGCGACCCAAAAATTTGATTGTTCAACCAAAATGTGTTTTTAGCTCAGCTGACCAAAGGTCAGCGGAGCTATTTATATGACTATAAAATGGTTCAAAATGTGTGTGTGTGTGTGTGTGTCTGTCTGTCTGTGTAGCGTCCGTTAAACTGGCACGTTTCGCAACCGCAANTTTAGGTTTTGGTACCTCCCAGACCCTCTGCCATGGTCCCTTTTGGTCGTATCACCTTAGAAACTGCCTTAAATTGGCTGTTGACTGGAGTTATAAAGACATTTTTAACTGATAAGCCTCTCAAATTCCGTTAGTAGAAATGTCGCGAATAAAAAGTGCCCTTTTCTAGGTTGAAGTGCCCTTTTCACAAAGTTTGCACCGTGCCCTTCTGAAATCCTAGATATAACCCTGCTACTGTTAACCTGTTACGTAGTACATTTCAGCTATTGAAATGTGCGAGTTCACCAAGGCAATTAACACTTTCCTCAAATGTGACATCTGATGGGTTTTCCTAGCCCGCCACACATTTGGCTGGGGATGTATTGGTGTTAGGAGTATCTTCTGAAAGGAGTGCCTTTGTGGAGTGGAATGACAACTTCACATAATGCTGCCTGTTGCGTTGAATCTATTCTTGTTTTGGCGCTCCTTCATGGAGAGCTTTCTCGCATGAATTTGCTCTCAGTCATCCTCATACCCAGGGTCTTCACAATTAAAGGGAATCGACAGTCGTTTTGTAAACAGAAGGATGATGTTTGTAAACATTGCCCTCACAGCCAATCAGAAGGCAGGAAATGAGTGAGTGTAAACAAAGATTGATCTCCTTTTGCATTCAAATTTTTGGCTGACACATCCCTTTAACCGTTCCCCTCCTTGCACTTGTATTAAGGGAGGGCTGTGACCCAAGGCCCTTAGGATGGCTCTCCACAGGTAATTCACCATTGAAAGTTTCCTTATGACTTGTGCTTACACCAATGACTCAAATGACTGCCAAAGTTTTCAGCTGAGTTGCCCAGAGACAGTTAACTTGTTTAAAAAAACTTGCTGCCATAGCTACCCTTCATTTGAAGTCAAGATCGGAGAAGTGTGGTCAACTGGAACGTTGGCCATGCACATGACTGAGAAAGAGCTATGATTTCGTCTATCAACATGTTTCCATTTATCACCAGTAGTGCATAAACTGACTCAATATGCATTCAATCCCTGAAGAAAACCATGGCTGATATTTATAAAAGCTAGCTAGCCAATACTTTTACTTCAAATTTTGCAGTACATTTACATTGGATATTGCTGTGCACATCTGAAGTAAAAGCATTTGCTAACTTTTATGAATACCAGCCCATGGCCTACAGAGTTCTGTTTTTCCATAAGATCCTCAGGATATTGACGGGTGACTCCACGCGTTCGGAAAAGGGGGCGCTCTGTGCTCGAAACATTGAAATCTGCGGTGAATTTCAATGAGTTGCTCAAAATTTCACCGACAATTTTACAGATTTATTGGCCAAAAGGGGGGCGCGTTCGCCCGCCCTTGGATCCGCGCTTGATCGAGTTGCGTTGTTGCCCTGTTTTGTCCTCCAGAAAGCGCCTACTTTTCCTCGGTCATCCTTACCTATCACAACCTGTTATCTGAAATATCATCATGTTCTACACTCATGGATTTTTAGATGGAAGCCACTAATGCCAGTGAGGCCATGCTTATTTTATTTGTTGGATTACGGACTCGCCGACCCTAAAAAATCAAACTGAAAAAATTTCCCACCCTACCATTTTCGGCAGTCTTTTTCCCCGCCGGCCCCAGCAAACACGAAAACAATTTTTTTCCGCGCCAATCGTGAAATCCAGTTGAAAAATTCTGCAATTCCGCGTGGTCACTAAAAATCTTTTTTTCTCCCTACCGTACTTGCATTCTGAGGTAAAAATCCGTAATCCAACAAATAAAATAAGCGTGGCCTGAAGAGCAACCATGGCCTGGGATAAGGCCATGTAAAAAAATAGTTGGTTAGCATCCTTCCACTCTCACTTTTCTGAGGAGGGCGGGAGGTTTTTTAAAATTTTTTATTGAGTTTGAGATGCATGTTACCATGCAGGCACGGACCCAGAGGGGGGCGGAAGGGACGTACGCCCCCCCCTATTTTTGGAAAAGCAATGATTTTTTTAGCAAGAAAAATTCAATCACATAAAAAATTCGAGCATTTTGCTCTCAGATGCCAGGAAAATGCATCTAAAAGCACTTAAATTGTCAAATTTTTCTGGGGGAGGCCCCCCAGACCCCCCGTTTGGGCTTCCGGCTTTCGTTGCCTGCCGCCTCTGTCGAGCTCCGCCCCCCCTTTCTCTCAACCCTGGATCCGTGCCTGACCATGGTAATCATGGCAACCTGAGGGTAAATTCCAAATATATAGGCAGGAATTGAATTTTAAACTACATGTACTTTCTATCCATTAGAACTGTGTTGTTAATTATTTAAGCATCCCAGCCTATAATTTTATCATTGTTTTGGCAATTTTTGGAAAGTTTTTTTGAAAATAAAAAATAAAAAAATGTTTGAGGAGGGGGGGGGTGATTTCCATGGCGGGAGGGGATGCTAACCAACTATTTTTTTACATGGCCTTGGCCTAATCCAAAATGAGGCTATATTGTCAGGTAGGGTTATTATAAGATATCATTCCTGAGAAAGTAATGGGGTGAAGATGAGTTATAGCCCAGGTGGTGACAATGACAAATAAAGGAAAGAGTTAAAACGCCTTCTGGCTACTGTGGGGTACTCACGCGGAACCCCATAACCAAATCTCGAGCTATATTTAGAACACACTCATGGCGCTATGGAGGTTACTATCAGGAGTGACGCCCGCCGGTCTCCTGTTTCTTATAGTAGTTCTTCGTCAAGTTCCAGCTGCACAAGTTCGTCAGAGTCATCAAGTGATGATGGTGAAGAGTGTGAGGTGATCAAGACCCGCGAAAATGAAAAGGTAGGGAGGCGATGAGTGTTTTTGATGTATCAGCAACTTTTACTTCTGGGTGATGGGAGGTCAAGCCTGGACGACAGGTGCATCACTGTGCATTCCACTTCGAACCTTCAGCACGTTTCAGGATGTGCGCCAAGCAAATCTGTAGACCAATAGTTCCTAGTAGCCACAAGCATGACAAGGCCTGCCTGCCTCTCATTCTATAATCATCCAAGCCTTGTTGGCTAACAAGTATGATAGGCTACTGGTAGTTTGTCTTGAAAGGGACATGAACTGCACAGCAAGGGTCCAAATTTGTCCCTGGCAATAGCTGTTCCTTTACTCCTAAGGCCACATAAAAATTTTTTTAGTTTAGCATCACCTCCCGCCTTGAGTTTCTTGCCTCCTCAAATTTTTTAAATATTCTTTTTTCAATTTTCCTCCTACTTTTACCATTTTACAACAAACTCTGACGATCCTCAATGGGGCCATTGACTCTTATTTGTACTTTTTGAAATAGAAACCTTTTTTGAGTTCCTTTTCAGGGTTTGTCCATTGTATGATTTAAGCGGCAAGCTTCAAACCTCTCTTTCAATGATCATTTCAGTATGAAAAAACAACAACAAAAACCCTCCCTCCTCACTTTTTACAAGTAGTATGACTGTTGCTAAACTAAAGATTTTTTTATATGGCCTAATATTTGACACCTTATGGTGCAATGCAGAAGGAAACCAGACCCCTGGCACCTGTGCAGTAGAGTTGCTTTCTCTGTCACATGAAGATGGATCACACTGGTTTGACCCCATATCACACAGAGGTGACAGACAGTCATGTGACAGACAGTCATGCTAACACTACACCACTCTGGCAGGTTGTACGTTTCAGGAGATGAGTTTATCTGTTATTGAGAGAGAACCATCCCTTTATTTGCCATAATTATCTGGCACATTCATTATCAATTTTTTACAAGATTGAATTAGGCTATGATAGCAAGCAATTTTTATAGTACAAGTTTTCTGGGCCTGTGTTTATATGGAAGCTGGGACCTGCATATTGCTTTTGTTAGGGATTATCTGGAGGAAAATGTTGTAGGATCAGCTGTGATGTCATGAATTCATTTTCAGGGGGGCAGGGCAGAAGTGTTGTCTTTTGTTGAATGGGATGACACCTAAAATTCTTGCATATCCTCAGAAAGGCTGAAGTGTTATTGTCATCCTGGGTACACATAAAGTGTACCCAGGTTTGTTGTCGTCAAGTGAAATTGTACCCTGGGTCCACTTTCTTGTTACAAACTGTACCCAGGTTCAGAACCTAATCAGAACCTGGGTAGATTTTGTAACAAGAAAGTGGACCCAGGGTACAATTTCACTTGACGACTTTGAACCT
The DNA here is from genome assembly GCA_002633025.1 of Notospermus geniculatus. Taxonomy (NCBI): domain Eukaryota; kingdom Metazoa; phylum Nemertea; class Pilidiophora; order Heteronemertea; family Lineidae; genus Notospermus; species Notospermus geniculatus. The sequence continues at coordinate 212,314 of NMRB01001005.1, read as the reverse complement.
GGGTACACTTCATTTGTACCCAGGACGACAATAACCCCTTCAGCCTCAGAAAGCTTGTGTTCTTATTGTTCCTGCTTGCAACTCATCATCACCTCCATGTGTTTGTGTATTTATTTAAAGATCAAGACTCTTTTGTTTTAAATGTTATAGATGCTAGTAGTAGCTTTCAAAAAAAGTCCATCTGCCTACCTGGGTACAAGGTGTCAGGTAGTTGTTTACTCTTGTGGAGGTAACAATAGTCAATGCTTGAATTATCCTCAGCAGCTAGGTCTGCAGCCTGGAATAGGCCTACTCAATCACAAAATGGGGCATGTCCAATCTCACAAAACTTAGACGATCAAAGGATGAGACTAAGAAAATTCATCTGGATTGCAAAGGCTTCATAGTGGACTCAGAAATTTCACTTAGGCCTAGTGTGTTGGTGTGCAGGTTTGAAGTCAACTTCTGACAAAAGCCTGATCAGTAGGCCTACCCCTCCAGTGTGGTGGAGGGTTTAAATCCGTGGTTCTCGTCAAGAGGGATGACTGATATTAGAGGATATTTCTTCTCTTATGGATGCCTGCGACCTTCTCCAATAGATGGCATTCTATGATCCCGAGTATCTGGTAAGTCGAGAGAATTTCTGACATTTTTAGTTGTTCAGCTTATGGCAGTCTTAATAATGGGATTTCCCAGTATTCGTGTTGGCCAGTTTATTTGGAATGGTTCTGATGTCTGCCTGGAGGTGGCGCTTCCTGTGCATGAGAGTCCGTTATCTAGCCTTGCATAAGTATAATGGTAAGAATTAATAATAATAATAATGGAGGTCTTATATAGTGCATTCCCAGTAACTGCTCAGTGCGCTTTACATATTATTACCCCAGCTATAGGTCTGTTCATTCCAATATCATCTCCACTCCCCGGGGAGTATTACAGTCCCGGCAGCCGATTTCAGTGCTCTTGGACTAACATTTACATAGACCATCACTACCAGCCAGGTACCCCTTTTACACCTGGGTGGGGTGAAGCGAGTGAGGCAAAGTGACTTGCTCAAGGTCACAAGCGAACATGTTTTTTTCTTGGTCGGGACTGGGAATCAAACCCGGGACCCTCTAATCAGGAGTCCGTCTCGCTAACCACTAGACCACACTGCTCCTCGAAGAATTGGGCTGTTTCTGTTGGTAGTTCCTCCAGAATGAATATGTCAGCTAACCAAGTAGGGCCTACTAGTATGCCTCAATCTCATACCAGCGATTCTTAAATGTGATCAGTACCCTTTATGCAGTTCAGCTCCGTATCAATAGATGGCAGCACTGACATGATTGGCACTTGGGCCTCGGGGCACAATTACTGTAAAGTACCATGAGAGAGATTACCTCGTTTCAAATGCTGCCTGAGGACTCTGCTATTCTCTTACAGTGCTGCCACCTTTTAGGTGGTGATGGCACTCATGGTATCATAGAGTGTCTAGCAGAGGGCATATGTAGATTCAAGTGAATTTGTTGAAATCAAGTCAGAATTTGCATAAAGGTGTTCCAGTTGACAGTGTAGTAAATTTGGCATGTGATTTTCATAGTGCGTGTGTGTCACATCCATCATTATCTGTCAGATACACTATGATATTTGATCAATGCATTCTACCTGACTTTTGACCGGATTTAGATATTGACCTCTTTGGCATTCATTAGATATTGACCTCTTTGGCATTCATGTGTCCTCTTAGTATCTTTGAAAATGTATCATCGCAATTGTTGTCTGATGTCGGCACTTTCGATCTAGGTCTAGGGGAGAACCGGTACAATAAAATTGATATTAATACCATCAAATGATTATACATACGTTGACCTAATTCAAGTCGTACAATGACAGTGCCGGTTGTGGACATTTAGTTCTATATCTTGCTGGTAATCGTGCCTGAATGGGACTGAAAATGGCTGTGGTGTAGTTCATGTCGATACGAAATAGCTGTCTGCACTCGAGTAAGATTTTAAGAACTTTCTGTGAGTAAATTTTGTTTAAACGTTTACTGTCTGTCGTATATGATGTTATGCAATTGACCTCTGCATGTATGTTTGTGGAAAAGATAACTCACAGGAAGTTCTATCAGATCTTATCATCTGCAGGTATTGCTGTTCTTGAAATTGAATACCATATGGCTACCTATTCCTTGTTTTACCGCTAGTATTGACATCAATTCAATGCCGATTTAGAAACTTACTTGGATTATCATAGACCTGTGACACACCCAATTCCTAATATGGAGATAGACCTGACGGCCAAACTACACGCCGTCAGCATCGGACCGACCATTGAGATCCATAATGCCGATGACGAGACGTCAAGAGTGGTTGAAGAAAATGACAATAGTGAAATTGACACTGTTGACAAAGTGATTTCACCTCATCGTAAAGTGACCTTTGATATACCTGGGGAGGACGAAGGCACTGACATACCAGATGGTGAACAGTTCTCTGACTATGAACCAGTAAGTTACACGTTCCATGGGTGAATTTCATCAATGATGGGCTAACAGCTCTAAAGCGGCCCATACACGTTCAATATTATTGCACAATATGAGGATCAAAATGGGCAATATTATTGCCAATCTTTCTTCTACCCATCGATGCCAGACGCACATGCCCCTATTTTGGGCCCCATATTGTGCAATAATATTGATCGTGTATGGGCTGCTTTAGGTTTTCTGCTTTGATAGATGTATGTAATGTTGGAGGAAACCAGAGCCAACCGCACAGAAAGTCCGATACTGATACCGGCGCCTATCGCCAGTTAGGGCAAGCAAACAAAATTTTAATTTATCGTTCTCCGTCCGTGCCAATTTTCAGCGCCATGCAAATTTTTAAAATATTTTTTATCAGTTTTAATTTCATGCCGTGCCGCGTATCACAGCACCGCCAAGTGGTAGATCTGTAAACAACGGTTTCCAAAGCGTGCTCTTCATGCATTTTCAGCGCTTGCATATCATGGTGATGGACTCCCAACATATCATAGTGATTAAGTATAAAGTCAAGACAAAATCCAGTCTTAGAGGGTCAGGGTGGTGACATAACATGCTCAGGAGGAGCTGATTTTGTAATTGCTTCGTACCAAAGTAAAATTAAAATTAAAAAAAAGTGCCCCTTGCCTATTTTCAACAACCACTCGGACAATAAACTAATTTTTTTTTGCTTGCCCTTAGTTATAAAGTAAAAGCAATTGCTAACTTTTATGAATACCAGCCATTATCTGATTCAACAGTTATGCTGGCTGGAGATGGGCAACAGAGGGTTAACATAGTTCAGAGTGCATGAAAATATGTACATACAATGACCACATAGGTGCACGATTTGTTGATGGTTGAAACTACAGATGAATTTTGATCATGTCATGATGGGATAATTGGTCATAATGACGTGTATTATTGTATATTGCATCCAAAATGACACTTGAATTAGTTCGTAAATTATCTTTGGCATAAAAATGTTCAGTCACTAAGTATGGCTCTATCAATTAATATGCAGTTTGCAAAATTTATGTTGACTCTTCGAAACTTTCACCCACAACAGTCTTTATTATTTTGAAAAAAAAGACAATTTTTGATGACACAAATTTGACTGAGTGATTTAGGCCTGCCAATGGGAAATCACTGCTTAGGGCAAGCAAAAAAATCTTTAGTTTATCGTCCCCCGCCTGCGCCAATTTTCATCGCCATGCAAATTTTTAAAATATTTTTTATGAGTTTGAATTTCCCGCCGCGCCACGTATCACAGCGCCGCCAAGCAGTAGATCTGTAAACAACCGTTTCCAAAGCGCTTATGTGCCCGCTTTTGTGTCCCGTGTTCTACTCTTGAAATAAAAAGAAGGATATTTTTGAGGATATACAATGTTCTCTTTTATTCTTTGACTTGCATCATGGTGGTGGACTTGGCAAGACAAAATTCAGTCTTAGAGGGTCGGGGTGGTGACATAACATGCTCAGGAGGAGCTGATTCTGTAATTTCTTCGTACCAATGTAAAATAAAAAAATAAAAATAAAAAGTGCCCCCCTTGCCTATTTTCAAGAACCACTCGGAGGATAAACTGATTTTTTTTGCTTGCCCTTAGGATCCATACCTAATGCCAAAACTGTTGACAGTAGACGTGATAGATATCACCTTCACACTCCCATTGCTGTGTCAGCCCTTAGTTGTCATTTGCATTAGCGGTCGGCCAGATTCAATACTTTGTTTGATTTCCATGCAAATATCTCAAGCAAAGACCGACTTTTTTTCATCTTCCAACTATTGTCAATACTCATTGTGTTGACAGGTCTCAGCCTATGCCAGCTATGAATAGTCCTCATGTTTTAGAGCTGTGGTATGTTAGCTATCCAAATCGGGACATTACATTTACAACATCCATACACCATCAACAATAATGTGTCCTGTCTATTGTAAGCTTAGGTACTCTCCTACCAAAACCAGGAAAACGTATGCCGTCAATCGCCAACGTTTTGTCTGGCACACAGGATTCGGCCATTGGAAAGACACAAATATTGTGGGTCGACTGCTCATATATGCAGGCTGTCAATCACCNGGCCCCAGCAGTCCCACACCCACCTAGATTAGGCCACATAAAAAAATCTTTAGTTTAGCATCACCTCCCACCTCAAAATAGGGAACCCCGATCACGCAGACCACGCGAGAATATACGCGTGGGTTTGAACTGATAGTACACCGACGCCACCTATTATTCATGACGATTCAAGGTGTGATTGGCCGTGCTTGGTGAACCGCATCTCTCGAACAATGAGCCTCTATAGGCGTCGCGTCTGCTCTATCAGTCTCACGTGACCAACTGGCGCTCCCCATTTCTCGCCTCCTCAAATATTTTTTTTAAAAATTTTTTCTTTAATTTTTTCCTTCTAGTGTTACCATTTCACAACAAACTCTGACGATCCTCAATTAGGCCACTGTACTTTTTGAAATAAAAACTTTTTTGAGTTCCTGAGGGTTTGTCCATTGTATGGTTTAAGCTGCAATGCTTCAAAACTCTCTTTCAACATACATGTATTCAATGATCACATTTCAGTATGAAAAATAAAATAAAAAATTTTTAAAAACCTCCCTCCTCAATTTTTACGAGTACGACTGATGCTAAACTAAAATTTTTTTTCATATGGCCTTAACTGAGGAACTGGATATGGGCCTACAGGCCGGTTTTTAGCGATGCCTTATTCTAGTACACCCTGTATTCAAAGAAAACACTTGTCAATTTCTTCATGATGGAACAAATCACTGCACTCAGCTAATTGAGGTGTAATATCGTGCAATCCAATTATAATATTGATGCCCATTGCCTTCCACAGCATCTAAATTAGTCTCCTTCAATCTCATGGCGTCATGCTGCTGAAGCTGCATTTCAAATCCACAGCCAAATTTTCATCAACTGAATATGCTCAATAAAGACTGAATGTGGGGTAAGCAAGCCCTACAGGTCTCGAATCTCTTTTTCCCTAAATGTTGTAAGAAAAATTAGAGTGGTGTGTGCTTCAGCCTTGTGGTTGCAGAGTTATGCCGGATTGGCTTCATATCCGCCCATTTTGCTATCATATTACATGGGCACGATGTTGGTTTCATGTTTTCAATATGAATGAATCCAAGACATGCCTTCCCGAGATTTGTATATTCGGGCATTCCTTTCATTTATTTAAGGCTGCTCCTGTGGGTTGTAATGTAGGCCTATAGAACCGCCCCAAATCCGGCATACTCCGCGACCACAGTACATGTATATAAAAAAGGCCATAAAACGAGTGCAACCAAGGCAAATTTCCTCCTGAATTTTATTTACTTTTAGGCCACATGTTTTTACATATTTTGACTCCCTCCCAAAACTATATAAAAAAGGGTCATGATCTGCTTTGGGTTGGTGTAACATCTGCCGTTGTGTCCATATGTCAGTGTTCCCCTTTATTGGGAAACGCTAGCAGATATAGACCGACACGTTTCTCTGTGTGTCCCTTATAGTCAAGTCACAGTTTGTTCAGCCAGACAATAGTAGGGGAACACTCACAGATGGGGAACATTTTAAAATGTTACATCGGATCTTTATGGTGTGCCAAAGCACAGCCGTATACATGTAGGTACCAATATCATACACAAATGTGTGCATCACATGAAGGATTGTGTGACTTATTAGCTGAATGTTATGATCAGTCTTATCTAACGTCATATCACAGATTAAATTCTCCCATGATTCACTCCTATTTGGCAGCTCTGGGATGCAGCTGAAGGTTTTTCCATTACTTGGTAATTTATGACATGTAGATGAAGATACATCTCAAGGATGAGGCCAGGACTGACGCTGAGAATTCACTGACTGAGGAAGCGGGGCTATATTTCAATTTTCCAGAGAATCAAGGAAATAAATTATAAGGAAGGGTGAAGTGTCTTGCCCTTGGGATGCTTGGAAACTGTGCAGCAGTGGACCTGGGTGTTTAGTGATCCATGACTAAGAGACCAGGACCGGTATTCATAAAACTACTTAAGCCAAAGCAGACCGAAGATATACACTCTTAAGTCATGTGGTCCAAACAAGTGGAATTCAAGTGTGGACCACTCAAAATCACCTTTTTATTTGAGGCACCTCCAGGCAGTCTTAACTTAAGTACCTCACCTAGCTTAGTGGACTACACTTGACTTAAGAGGTCTTAAGATACGAATTTTTATGAATACCGGTCCAGGGCCCATATTCATAAAACTACTTAAGTCTAAGTGTGACACTTATCCTTTGTTCAACACAAAAGATAAGTATCCACACTCAAGTACTTTTATGAATATGGGCCGTGGGTCCACATTCATAAACATACCGGGTATTTAAGTCAAAGTGTGATACTTATCTTTTGTGTTGGACAGAGGATATGTCACACTTAGACTTTTAGTTTTATGAATATGGGCCCCGACTGACATGACTCTGATTTCGTTCAGGCAGTCATCAGGGGCACTTGTTGTCAAGTCAAAGTCTTGACAGGAACTCTGAAACTCAACTTGGTGGTTTCCATCTGAAACAATCATGCCGTAGAACTGATTCACTGTCTTTGATAGGAGCACGCCCAACAATCGCCATACCTAAGTTTATCATGAAGGATTCTAAAGACTGCTGGAACACAAGAATAATTGACTGACATAGCCATCCTTCATCCAATTTTCGCTGGTTGATTTGCCCCGTTGACGGCAATCTCTGTTACTCTTGGAGATGCCAATCAGTTTGCAATCAGTTTGTGCTGCTGGATGATAGCACTGCCCGAATTCCCGATCTGCTTTCAATTCCATGGATTCCATGTTTCGTTCATTGATAGGAAACCCTTAGCCTGATTGACGATACCTAACACCAGACTACATATTGAATTTGTCTAATGTACCGGACAGGTCTGTTTTTGAACGGAAATGGTGTTCATTCTGTGAGGATAGTTCATCAGGTTATAATACTCCTGCATCTGAGAGGATACATTGTGCCGATTAAACATTGGGAAACGTTTGGTCCATTCATACCTAAAGCTACCTAAAGCTTAGTGCTTGCGCGATCTAAGCTGCAGCCAAACCTTGCAAGCACACAGTCCTCTAAATCCTTGTGCTGCTGTGTGAACATGAGGGCGCAAGGATCTTTGCACAGCCTTGCGTCCTGTGACTCGACGTATACGGCTGCGGCAAATATAAAAAAAATTGATCCTTGCGATTCCGCCTGCGCCTATGGACGCAAGCACTAACGGCTTGTGGCCTCAGGTGCACACAGAGATTTTTGGGCCTTGCGTCCTCTCGAAGAGGCTTGCGGCTCAGATCGCGCAAGCACTGAGCTCTGTGTGTACATAGCTTTATGTCATTTAATAGGAGCTGTCAGCGAGTTGACCACTAGGTGTCACTAGGGCCCAATTCAATGCATCTAGCGGACCCAGTCATTATCGATCGAGCAGCGATCATAATAGATTTCCTGTACATTTGGTCCGCTAAGACTGTGCTGCCATCTGTTAGCAATATGCGCGGCTGACTGCTCCTATTGAGAAGAGAGCTGTTGAAGTTTGAGGGATGTCTCCTTTGCTGTCTTCCTTCTGCTGCTTTGGTCATGGTGCCTTCACATCTATGCCACCCTTGCCGATGGAATGGAATGGTCTGCTAAAGCTCTTGAAGAAGTCAATGAATCACTGCAGCTTTAGTTCTTCTGAAATCGTGCTTGAGTGAAACTTGCATAGAGATGTAGCACTTTGAGTAGCGGACCTGGCTTTGGCATTCAAAAGCCTAGTTCATACTTCGACGCATGACCATTGGCGTCCGCTGCGCGATCAAAATCCGGACGCCGAGTTCGCCGATTTGATTCATCGACTTCAGCGACGGCGACGCATTATGAAATGACTCAAGTAATTACAGTCTCGCGATCGGACGCCGACCAAATTGCACGACAGGGTCGGCGTCGAACGCGAGATCGCACGATCGGTCGCCAACGATGGTCACGCGTCGAAGTATGAAGGCTTAAAGATGCTCTGTCTCTTTACAAACTACAGCCTTTCCCTTCCTTAAAACCTCATAATTCCCACTTCCTTCACAGGTGACTCATACCATCCTCTTCCTGGTGCTCCAGCCAGTCTCGTCTTCCCCCAAATCCCATCAGATGCTGCTCATCTACAGGTAGTCGATGCTGCTTGCCTTTCTTTCTTGTCATAAGGAATTCATTACGCGTTATTGATGACCATTCTGGAGTGAGTGTTCCCGGCTGCACGGCTCTTATAGCTCGAGGTTTCTGCTCCGGCCGGTTATCTTCATCTTCAAACAACCCGGGACATTTCGTGGCTATTGCTGCCGTATTTCACAGATGCCAAACCAAGAAAATGGAAGTTAATGACGCAATATCCTCTCCCGGTGACACATTCCTGATCACATAAGCAACACATCCACTAGCTGATTGCCTCATGACATGCAACAACCACAAAAATCTTCATGGTTTTCCATTTAAAAACTATGATTAGTTGCACCATTAGTTTATAATGGATATACTGCTTTTGAGGAACTTGAGTTCAATGCCTGGGCGATTACGCTGTCAGGATAACGGCTTCAGCATTCTTGACTAATCGATTGGATAATTGGATCTCTTTGAAAACTCTGCCACTTGTTGGGGCTCAGATTGCTGTGGCTTTGATTTGGATTAAATGTCTATGGATTCCAATATGTCAGGAAACTCAGAAATTAACCCTGCTGTAAGTAGATTCTTTTACTCTTGATTAGTGTTGGTTTCTTTGTAGTCGTTCTTGATAATTGGAAGTAGTTGCTTTGTAGTATTTCCTTATTGGCAGTTCTTTCTTTGTAATCTTTCTTGATCAATGGAAGCATTTTCTTTGCAGTTTTTCTTGATCATTGGAAGCAGTTTCTTTGTAGTTTTTCTTGATCATTGGAAGTAGTTTCGTTGTAGTTTTTCTTGATCATTGGAAGTATTTTCTTTGCAGTTTTTCTTGATTATTGGAAGTAGTTTCTTTGTAATCGCTCTTGATCATTGGAGATAGTTTCTTTGTAATCTTTCTAATGATCATTGGAAGTAGTTTCTTTGTAATCTTTCTTGATCATTGGAAGTAGTTTCTTTGTAATCGTTCTTGAATATTGGAAGTAGTTTCTTTGTACATGTAGTCTATCTTGATCATTGGAAGTAGTTTCTTTGTAGTCTTTCTTGACTATTGGAAATAGTTTCTTTGTAGTTTCTTGATTATTGGAAGTAGTTTCCTTGTAATTTCTTGATTATTGGAAGTATTTTGTCTCTAGGAGTTTTCTCTTGATCATTATGAGAGACATGACATCAAATACTGCATGAATAACAACAGTGCCAGGCACAAACCAGAATGAGTCTTGTTGACCAGACTAGTCGATCAGATTTGAGGTCAAGACCTCCACTCCTTTTGACCCGACCACTCCATACTCCTTCAGACTGACCCACAAGGTTCAGATAGTTACCAAACCCACTCATTCGGGCCACTCGGTCCAATCTCTTGACAAAGTAGGTCTTCATGTCATTACTCCTACAAATTGGACTCTTCAGTACATTCACTGCAAGGCCATGCTTTTTTAGCCCGCTTGGCCGCAAGGCCCAGCAGGGCTTATGCTGTGGTTGGGGTCATTGAGTGGTGGTCTGTCGTGCGTTAGTCCATACGGCGGTACGGCGGTACGTACGTCCGTACGTCCGTAAACTTTGGATTGTTAGCGCTCTAGCGCCTTTATTTTTTGAGGAATCTTTTCTGTCTTTGGTGGGTGTATATATGGGCCTAAGATCTAGGTCGAGTTCGATTTTGAGTGCGGTGGGATTCCTACTTTGGCCTCCAGGGGGCGTTTTGTGAAAAATTTCAAAGGGCTATATTTTGATAATGGTTCGAACTATCGTATTGAAACTTTGTACACATTTACCTCTAGGTTATAGCAACTTACAGACAGAATTTCGGTGAAATCTGATTCTTGACTTTGCCACTAGGGGGCCAAAACCAAAATCACTAAAACTGCTATTTCTCCCTTACCAAGAGATGGATCTTTGTCAAATTTTCATCATGGGTATATCTAATGAGGATACACAAGATAATACTTGAGTTTTTAAATTTAACCTACTTTGCAAGGTCACAGGGGTCAAAGTTTGTCTGAAATTACGAAATTGGCTCTTTTTGTAATGGCTTGACCTAATGCTTTGAAACTTCGCACATACATGTATCTACCTAGGCTGTAACAACTCAGAATTTTTGGCAAAATCTGATTCTTGACTTCGCCACTAGGGGGCCAAAACCCAAAACATAAAGTTTGGTTTCTCCCTAACAAAGTGATGGATCTTTGTCAAATTTCTATCAAGGGTAAAAACGATACATAACATAATACTGCTTCAAGCCAAGCGGGCACAGTGCCATTGGCACTATTTTTATTTGTTGTTTAGCGGATTTTTCTCTAGTAAACTCAAGACAGGAGACAAGGAAAAAAATAAAAATAAAAGTCCAATCTTTCTGATGGATTTTTATTTTTCGTTTTAGCAAGCCTTTATCCAGTGAAACCAAGACAGGCGGAAATAAAAAAAACTCAAATATCATGTACCGGTATTTGTATTGAAATGTACCGTGTCAAAATCATCAAAAAATCAGCAACTCACACACGCCCATCTCACACTACACAACAGCATGCATTGACGTCTATTCTCATGACTCTCGTACATGTCGTAGGCGACTATTTACGCTGGTAGATACGGGGATACCAGTTTATGGTTCGTCCCAAGATTGATTGAGGGCGCTGATCATGATCTGACAACGACTGGCGCGAGATTTAAATCTCCCGCTTTTGAAAAAAACATTGAAAGGTTGAAAAAACAGGACCGGCGGGAATAAACAAGTCGTTTTTTTTCAATTTAATTTTTTTTCCAAATTGTCAAAATCTAACTACGGCGGGTCCGCTTAATAAAAAAAGAATGGCCTAATCCTTGTCATTTCAAACCAGCTGCGGGACGATTCTTGATTGAGGACATTGAAGATCAGCCTCAAATATGGTCAGTCCTGACTACTGTTATCACGATTCGCGAATGGCATGTCCACCCTGGGACTCTATTCGTCAGCCAAAGGTGTCCCCAGTTGAGGTCTACTGAACCCTGACAAGAAGGTGGCACTCATACATGTAGTTTAGACTGTGTCACCACTCCTACGCCAATACCGAATGTATGAACCTCTCAAATGGAAAAAAGTTTTGGAAAATAATGTCAATCAGATTGATATTGTTGGGAAAATAACAGATGTTGAGATATGATATCCTGTTCCGAGCATATTTACGCAGTGAAAAAAAATGGCTTCTGGACATGCTACCCCATGGTTTTGACAAGTCTGAATGTTGTACATGTACATAGTTGATTTTTTTCTTCACAAATTTGGCTGAAAGGTGTGGATTTGCCATGCTTCAGGTGTCAGGTGACACACAACTGAAGGGTTATAAGTTAGCCCTCCTTTATCCCCTCTGCCTTGGCACATTTTCCCACCGCAGGGCTTTGGTCTCCCTGCCGTAGGAGGATGCGAGCATCATATGAGGAGGAGCAAGACCAAAGCCCTGCAGTGGGAGGATGCCTCACTTCGCATAACTGCACTGGTGTCCTGGCATGCCTGCATCCAATAGTTCCCCTCTCTACAACTCATCAATACCAACCACAACATCGAATTTCATGTTCGTTGACTGCCGTACAAGTTTGCGTGAAGGTTATTTGGGTGTGTTTGCTCATAATGTTTGTGCTCACATGAAATCAGCCTGGTCCAAATATCGCTGCTATGGTGATGCCTATCTCATTATATGAGCAAACAGACGTGCCAATTTTGCGGTTATCATTTGAACATCTGGTTCGATTCCATCATTTTAATCCACGACTGCATCATGGTATAGACAATCGCATGTTGTCTCACTGACATCCCTCCTTGGCATCAGTCCATGACTCTTGTGGGATTTGTCGCCGGTAATGTGGCCTGACGGGTCAATCCTGGTTTGTCCCTTTTTTAGCTCACCTGGGGTGAGCTCTTGTTGTGGTGCAGCGTCCGTCGTCGTCCGTTAGCAGGGCACGAGGATACCTGACATATGCAACAGGTTTTTGATTTGACCTGCTTTTCAAGGTCACAGAGGTCAAAGTTCGAAATATTGCCATTAGTTGGCTTGTTTCGTGGCCGCAGGGGCTATTGACCTGAAACTTGGTACATGTATTCCCCCAGGTCAGATGACCAATGACAGCAAGTTTCGGCCCAATTCGATTCTTGGCATGGCCACTAGGTGGCTAAACCCAAAAACACAATTGTCATCTGTTCTTCTGGTACATTCACCCACAGGTGAGCACATGGTCTATGGACCATTTCATTATCATCATTTCGGCCCCCCACCCGCCATCTTGTTTTTTCGCACTTCTGGTTGGCAAACCAAAACACGTGACTGGACCAAAATACAGCTGAATGGGTGAATGTCGCCTAGTCCCATCTTCGATAATCGAAGGGCGATCTGCTCACCACTGAATACATCGCACATCACCCTTCGAGACGACCAGTCCGTGGCCTATCCACTGCCTCTTGAAGAGGAGGCCAATCAGAACCAGTGTTGTAAAATTTCCTGTGGTACAAATAGTGGTAGCCAAAGACCCAATATAAAGTGCAATATGATTGGTCGACCGGTAAAGTTGGCATCGTGCCAAGATATGCTGCGGACCGGTCTATTTCTCGAAGGTGATGTGCGATGTAACGCAGTGGGAGCAGATCGGCCTTCGATTATCGAAGATGTCTAGTCCTGATCCTACACGCTAATTCCTAGCCCAAGTCCCTAACCCCAACCCTGACCCTCAACCCTTGTCACTAACCCCTACCCTAATCCTAAACATACATGTAATCCTGACCCTAACCGTCACCGCTAACCATCCTATGTAACCTGGGTACACTGGTTTAGACGACATTTACACATTGTGCCAAAATACAGGTTTGCATCATTTCTTTCAGGAAGTCCCTTAGTGACCTAAAAGGCATATGGCCATCGAAACAATAAATAAAAGGCACTTGATCCAAAAAGGAATCTTCTCCTTCACTTCTACTATTCACTTGATGAAAGAACCCTCCGTAGTGCCACGTAGCATAAGATTGCTTTCTCATAGTGGCCTCTTCAGGCTAACTCATTTACCGTGTTGACGATGGATAGCCAACGTCCGGCTCTTAGCCCCTAATCCTATAAATCCTGGCACAGTCTCGCTGAATCAGTGATAAACTAGGGGAATCGGCTAGAGTTTATCATGAGTAACAAAGACTAATGACACACATTCCTGTGTGCGGTGGGACCACGGATCGTAAATTGTCAACTTTGTTGTAGTTAGGAAGACATTTTTGGTTATCTGAGAGCATATAGTGCCTTGCAGCTGCAGATAGTTCAGGGAAAATGGACATTGAATCAAATAGGGGCCGACAAAGTGCCAAATTTGACATTTAGGGTGGCTCACGAGACTATGCCAGTGTGGTCACCAATGTACATTACGTTGCACAATTGACATACCTTTATCCACGTACCTTCCACGAACATCCCGCGGAAGGTACGCTTCAGTTCATTGTGTATGGTACGGGTGCATCACGTGTCTCTTCTGCGTGATGTCCGCGCACCATGGGCGAATGACGTTACGTCTTCACTGCGTGCCTTTCCCGGCGGCACGCGACGTCTGCCTAAGATACGAGGACGGTATGCGCATCATGCTGCATGCGGTATGCGGATGGTGTGCGGCGCGGAAGGGAGGTCAGTTGTGTGCAACGTACTGTAACAATTAAATTTAAGTTCTTGATAAAATGATAAGAGATACTGAAACTTCTTTGCATGATGGCAACCATCCTGAGAACATCAGGCGTTCTTAGTGCTCGCTACCTTCGTCGCCGCACACAAACCCCTGAGAGATTTCGCCTGAATCGGTGGAGTATCAAAGCCATTCCAGCAAATGTTCATCCCCACCATCTCATCCCAAGTTGGCCACTGATTGTTACACATGAACTACGCAGGTAACAAAGCTGACCCAGCAGGTCAACATCTGAAATAAACTCCAGTTTCGCGACGTGTGGCCTGAGAATGACATACATTCTGTGCGATGAATGTAGGATAGGCTGAACTCAACTTAGATTGAATCCAGCAGTGTAGGATAGGTTAATTGCCTGGCATAACTAGGTCAGCTGTGTCAGCTGCTTGGCTGTGAATATTACAAGGGCCGCTATACATGTATACGTGTAACTGATCTCTAGTTAGGCTGAGGTGGGGAAGCTGAGGTACTTCAGCACTGTGTTGTGCGTGACACTACGGTACAATCTACGTGTA
>NMRB01001005.1:127429-157173 GCA_002633025.1 Notospermus geniculatus | reverse complement strand
TGTGATCATTCAAAGTCAAATTTAAGGAGTCAAATCTAACCTTTGGGGAGCTGTATGTACCTTTTAGGTCTCAAGGGCTACCGTCTGAGTGTGAGCCAAAAATAACATCACTACTCATTGATAATAAATGTAATAAACATACAAACGGTAAAAAAAGTTTCCGTTGACGTCTGAGCAGCTGCTAAGGCAAATACTTCGTGAAAGAGAGAATATCCTGCTTCAAACATACCACTTTACGGGAGAAGGGGTGCGAGGTATTTATGAAGGTGTAAGTATACCCGTGCATACATTTCTGAAGATTTTGCTCAGGAATTGCTGCTACTAGTAACTTCTAGTATCTCGGTCATGGTACAGGTTTCTTGCTTTCATGAAGTTTTGGGAGTGTCGAAACCCGGGTGTCAAAAGGATTGAGCATCTCGAAAGACTGCATTGGGTGGATCTTTCGGTGGTTGTGCCATCTTGTAATAGGAGTGGGATGAACATCTGGCACTTTGCCTGGTTCATACTTCGACGTAGGACCATCGGCGTCCGACGCGCGATCAAATCTGGACGCCGACTTCGCGGAATTGATTCATAGTCCAGCGTACTTTAGGGGCGGCAATCCGTTATGAAATGACTCAAGTAATCACAGCCTCGCGATCGGACGCCTACCAAATCGCACGATGGGGTCGGCGTCGAACGCACGATCGCGGGTCGGTCACCAGTGATACTCGTGCGTCGAAGTATGAACTAGGCTTTAGACTAACCTGCATCACCACTGTCCTTTTATGCCTCTCTGGCTAGAATTGTTTTGGTAACCCCATAACCAATTTACCTCCAAAGCCTGGTCTCATATTTGGCGTAATCTCTTTGAAGATGTTCCTATAACTAGTATTCTTTCATCACGTAGTAGCTAAAGGCCTATCATTGCAATGTTTAAGCATCTATTACAGGTTCATGCACTAAGCTATGCAGGGCCTAGGTGAGCTAGTGAAAAATGTTTGTAATGTGCAATGATAGCCTATTTGTCTGCAGTCTAATTATACCTGCAAATCAGCATCCTCGTTTGAGAAGGGACTATACCTAATGATAAAGATATGAAACTTGTATATTGCACTTTTGGCTGTAAAACAATAAGGCGGATCAAATGCTTTCACATTATTACCCAGCTTTAGGCCTGTGCAATCCAAATAAACCTTGGAAGCAGGACCTATGGTATTATGCTGATGTCAGGTCACACTGCGATTGCCTGCGCTACGACGGAACAGTCGGCATCAGGTGTCGCAATCATGGTCAGGTCACAAAAATGAAAATGTGTACGATCATCGTAGAACAAGCAGCATCAGGGTGTAGGGAATCATAACTTGAGTCAGGTCGACTCTGAATGGATTACGCCCGTCGGGATGACACAGAAGTTGAATAGGTTCAACTCTTGCAATTCGTGATCTGTTTGATCGGCGACTGATCCCGATCGTCGTAACTGAGACACAACTGCAGTCATGTCACACCATATCGGCGACTGATTTGTTTCATGCTGTCATGCCTCAGACGCAAAGTGATCCAGAAAAGTCGGTCTGCGCCTGTTCTGTGCCATCGCAAGGCCGACCTGACATAGCCATTAGGGCTCTAGTCCGCCGGCGGCCACAAAGTCCACGTAATAGACATGAGGTACCGGTACCCTACCCCTCAATCCTGGGTGGGGTGAGCCAACTGAGGCTTGGCATGCCAAGTCTCATGCTGCCAGTGGGGATCGAACCTGGACCTGACCACTAAACCACGAGCCACTACATCATGGTGGCTCCTCGGTAGCTAAATGATGAAGTTGTGCGTGTCCAGGAACAAATAACATGTTTACTGACCTAATTATGCTGAAATTTATTTGTTGTAATATGTTTAAAGTCACGGATCACTCACAAGTGCCAAACTCTCGTCCCGACGAGGACAGGATACAACTCGCATCATTACAGTGATTCATTCAATTGATTTTCATGATGACGATACGGGCCGTTCCATCTGCACGATCGAACGAGCCAATCCCCCGTCCCGCCATATGTATTAATCAATGCATTTGTAAATGAGCGCTATGCAATCTAGCCACACAATTCCATCTCGCTCAATTTCGCTTCTGCTAGTCATTTCTGTGGGCCTCGGAGAATTCAGTGATATATTTTTCAGTTCGTGTCCCATGTTTATATCCACACAGCCATGAGTGATTGAAAGAACCCAACGAATTACAGAGCTTGTGTATTCGGTCCGGTTGGAAGAAATGAAATTTTTCATTCAACATTTATCGTGTGCTGTATCATGTGCTGGTAGTGGTATTAAAAAAGTTGGCCATAATCTGGGGTTTTAGACATCGTGAGCTCATCTGAAAGTGGATTACGGGGGTTCGGGCACTTGTCAGAGAAGAACTGTGATATCTCCCATTGTGTCATAGGACATTTTCTTCCTTGTCAGCCGGGCATGATCAAAACTTATTACTTTGATATCTTCTGTCTCTGTTCATGACAGAATCTCCCAATATCTCATATTTCTGTGACGACGGACATTGGCTTCATTATTGCACGGCCCATTGGACAAATTGAGGAAAACCAGAAGAGATAGATTATCCTTTGTGTTGGCTCCATAGCTTTTTCATCTTCATCAGTTCAGGACCAGTTTTCGACGCATCGGGATTTCTAACCAAGTTTACATAAGTGTGTGCCGCTGAAATTATTAAATTTTGTCGAAGTGGATGATTAACAATGGACTCAATGGATCATTAAACAGCAATTTCCTCTGGTACGATACATATCGGCTGACGCTAGTGGAGGCTGTAAAGCTCCATTGCTATTGGTAGCAGTAGTGGTATCCATCCAAAATCACCGCCGGTGTAGAACCTGTCGGTGGTGGCATACTGCCAGCAATACACCGATTTCACATCTCGTACGATCGCAGCGCCCCTTGTAGAATTTTCAACGGCCTTTTCCGTTTTCAACCTCACTATCAGGAGTAAGGCAAATATTTCCTAGATCGAGGTTGAAAAACACGTGTTGGTTCCCGATACCACTGCCAGGGATCCATCCCCTGGTGGCTGCATCGGGAACCAATGCGCGCAATTCAACCTCGATCCAGGAAATTTGTGCCAGTTCTCCTGGTAGAGAGGTTGAAAACGGAAGTGGCCATTGAAAATTCTAGTAGGGGCGCTGCGATCATGCGAGATGTGAAATCGGTGTATAGGCCTGCACAGTTTCTCTGACTGCAAGTTGGCCCAGAAGGAAATTACCATACCGGTACTTCAACATATTTTCAACAGATAAGGTCAAATTGACAAATTTCAGTGCTGCCTCCTACACTTGAAGCGAGCTGATGAAACCAGTCAACCAGAGAATTGTCTGAATGCTGCCAATTTTAATTGGTGGTTAAAATTTATCGTCATCATCAGCCAATACTGGATATTTAATTATCGTCTCCCTTAGACGACTGAGCATTCTTATTGAATGAATGTTTGATAAACTACCACTCCTGTGGATGTTGTGTGCGTTACTGAGTCATTCTAAGGAAGCCGACTTTTTCTTTTCGTATAATGGAGACAACAACATGCGCTCAGGCTGCGGCAGAGACGGCCACAGCCAGAGAGGTAGGTGTCAAATTTGTGCCGTTGGCGTTTCAGGCACTTAAAGGAGCATGTCTGTGATAAGAAACCTTAAAGATAACGTATCACGGGTATTTTCGCGGGCCACGAAATTCATTGTTTATTTACATTTTGTTTGTTTATGCCCATGCTTTCTTTGTCTTATGAGTAATTTGTTGGCATGCCTGTCTAGAAATTCTGTTGATTCCAAAAGTATTCATTTTGGTGGGTTGGCATGTCCCAAAAGTCCAAAATAACATAATGTAAACATCCATGTTTACAAACATTGAATGTAAACAATGAAGTCGTGATACATTATCTTTAAAGGTGCACACTGATGAATGCGTGTTACAAAATTTCTACAGGCTATGCTCTCAACCACGTGTGGTAGCAAATGATAAAGTCCCCACTAGAGCCGTTTAGCATTCCAGTCATGCATTGTATCATTGCCTCATATGAATGTGATGGTGTGTTTTTTCCAAGCCTATCATTGATGATTTCCCTCCAGAATTGGCTGGTATTAAAGGAATTCTGGATGGAGCTAAATTCATGCCTCATATTAGTTGTCAACGTTCTGCCAGATGGCGATACCATGTTTGGCGAGAGCAATTCTGGCACATCCTGAGACTTGGGTCATTTCACTCAGCTATTTGCCTCCCTAAAGCCCCCGTTACATATCCCCCGGGCCGCATACGATTTTCCCCACCCAGCGTCTTGCCGTGGATTTTAGAGACAGTACGGGTCCATTACGATTTTCTTTTTCATTTTCATGTTCATTTTCGTTTTCATTTCTACGGTTTTTATTTCCCGGGGCTCAGGGGCAATCTGTCTGTTTTTACTCGCCGTACAGGCCCCAGAGTGGATATGTGACGGGGGCTTAAGGCTGCAATCACAAGAGCTACACACTACACGGACATGCCGGTTAACAATGGCTTCACGGTCATGAGCCCTTTGTGATGCCATTGTAAACCGGTGTGCCCGTGTAGCGTGTAGCTCTATGTGATTGCAGCCTTATGAAGATGTGCAAAGTTGGTGATTCATTTGTATTGGGCGTTTTTCCCTGTTTTGAGAGGATGGTTGCCTTTTACCCTGTTTTGAGAGGATGGTTGTGTTTTACCCTGTTTTGAGAGGATGGTTCTGGCAGTGGGTTCCTGTCATTGTTATATGAGGTAACTGGGGGATCTTGTTGATTTCGCCATGTGTGGTCACCTTTAATATTAGCAACATGTGCCTGTACAGTACAGGTCACAATTGACATCCCTAAATTCGCGTAAGTCATTCGTAACTTACACAACTCACGAGCTATGTTACACGTAACTTACGCGAATTTCGCTAGTTACGCGGTGAGTTACACAGTGAGTTTCGAGGCGAGTTACGCGATTTTGGCGAGTTACGCGGAACCAAAGCCGTGAGTTATGCGTAACTTACGAGTACTGTAAAGCAAGATAATTTCGCGGCTGGAAATTTTCGCGAATCAAGAATTATAGACATATTCACGGCAGGATATTTTCGCGAGTCTCTTCCATTGTTTTCTTTTTTTTTTCACGGGACCGTATTTATCACTTGCGTGTACTCATATTCGCGACAGGAAATTTTCGCGACTCATACATTCTCGCGAAATTCGCGAAAATTTCCTGCACGCGAAATTTTCCTGCTTTACAGTAACTTACGCGAAGCCGTAGGGATGTCAATTGTGACCTGTACTGTAGATACTCTCTTTGTGATGTATTCGCTGGGGTCACTGTCTTACCGTCATTAACTTGAGTCATCCTATCATTCCATTCTTGTCATTGGCCTAATTTCGCCTCATTCAACATGCGCAATGCTAGTTATTTCAGCAGCAAATGTAATAATAGGAATGTAATTTATCCGAGTATGGAATTAGTAAACAGATGAAAAGTGTAGCCACAAATCAAGAGTGACATGCCCTAGATGGCCGTGGCTACCATTGCATTGTGATGGAGAAGAGAGGCTGCTGATGCTGCCTGTAGCATTGTTGATTTTTTCAGGATGAGGATACTGCTAATGTAGGACTACATGCAATTGTGACTTTTAGCGGTTTTATCACTGTTTGTTCTTCATGGATTGATTGTATCTTGATGTGTTTGGAATAAGAGTAAGACATCAGCAGAGGTGTTGTGTGTAGGCCTACAATCAAAAATAGATAAGAGAGGATCTATTTTTGCTACAATCTTTGTTTTGGATGCTTCCAGCCATTCCTTCGCTTGTTCATTGGTGGCAGGAGTTTGGTCACTCTGAATTGTAACTTTCCGTGCTGCTGCTTTACCTAATGAATGAAGTGATGAAACATTTAGCATCAACATTTAAAGGGAGACATGCGAAAAATATTGCCCGGTGGGCACAAGTTTTCTGAGTTGTAGCGCCGTCTGTTAATACACGGTGACACTACGATATATCACAGGCGCCTGTAGAGCTATCAGTGAGTTTCGAACACTTTTCTAACCAAACGTATCTAAAAAACACAACACGTATCTAAAAATACACCACGAGCTCATAAATTCGTGAGCTCAGGGTGTGTTTTTTACAAACTAGTGTTTTTTGGTTAGATACGTGTTCTAAGCTCACTAATAGCTCTACAGGCGCCTGTGATATAGCGTAGTGTCACCGTGTATTAACAGACGGCGCTACAACTCAGACAACTTGTGCCCGCCGGGCAATATTTTTCGCATGTCTCCCTTTAACCCTTTCGTTACGTGGGACCCGGTCACCGGGTCATCCAAACCCCCACAAAATTTACGTGGGCCCCAGTCACTGGGTCATAGTTTCTCTTCACTTCTTTATACATGTCATACAGTAGGCCTACATCTTGGAGTAAAGGTCACAAAAAAATTAAAATGGCCTCAGTAAGCTGGTGGTGACCATAAGTGCCAGTAACGAAAGGGTTAAACAAGATTTGTCGTTATTCTGTCGACCCGAAGTCACTGCAAACTCATCCAAGATGCCTCCGCTGTCCTGCATGGAACAAGGACCAAATTTGACCAACAGGATGAACCCAACAAAATTTTGACCAATTTTCTGCTCCATCTTACTTTCTAAGTATTCGGGATTTATTCCTTTTTCAGATAAACCCATTCCCACAGTTCTCCACCGACCGATTTCTACTTCGGAAAGAATTTACCATCTTTGTGGTGTCTTTTCTTGCCTTCTGTTGACAGTTTTATGGACCATCCTGTACGAATCACCCGTTTGTTTGTTTTTTTGTTGACTCTGTGTTCATTTCTCTATATTCTACCTCGTTATGTTTTCTTCCAGTTAATATTTTGTGGGGAGTATACAAAAGCCATGGAACAGGACTGGCATAGTGGGCATTTCTGCTGTCATAATTGTGACCAATCGCTGACTGGCAAGCGATACATCCTCCGCGACGATCACCCGTTTTGCATAAAATGTTACGAGGATTTGTTTGCCAATTCATGCGAGGAATGTAAGAAGCATATTGGCACAGATTCCAAGGTATGTAGTGGTTGAAAAGTTTGCATGTTGCGGGGTTAAAAAGCATAAACAGTAGGCCTACGCTGGCCTGCTGTGGTGAAAGCAGTGGGGGAATGGTCAGTTGAAGCAATAGCTACCATGCTCTGCAGTGCTCTTGATAGTACACAATACAGCTGTTACTTTGATCAATCATAGGCCTACCCCCTCTGATCTCAGAATTAAGGCCTAAAGCCTGCAGCACACGTCACCACTTTCATTGCTCATACAGGCAATTTTCGTGGTCGCCACGAAAATGGCCAAGTGTGCTGTGGCCGGCAGTAACCACTCACCACAGAAGTTCTGTGGTGACCACATGTTGCCACAAGTTGCCAAAAATCAAACCGGTTTGATTTCTCACCACAAAAATTGCTCGTAGTTGCCAGTTGTGGTGATGCGTGGCCATTAGCAGCACACGAGACTACGAGTGGTGATGTCTGCTGTAAACCAGCAACCACCACAAAAATTGTCGACCACAAAAATTGCCTGTATGAGCAACGAAAGTGGTGACGTGTGCTGCTAGCTTAAGGTCACATCATTCTTTGACTACACTCCTTTCTTCACGGGATGGTGAGGGCAAAAGTGATTGGAATTTGGGGAAAATGATGGAGAGCCTGCCTTTTATCATTGAGGCACTAAGGGCATTTTGAGGTGTACTCTTCTAATTCTTGCGTGGATTGAGGGGACAGTAAACCAAGGCGTGTGGAATCGTGGTCTTAGCGTGAAATCACTGAGCACTGTCACGATGTGCACGATGCACCTAACTGCATGAGAGCCTGGAGTGACGCATGGCGGCAAAATAAATCTTGACATCTTGGGCCAAAGAATTGAAACTAATGTCATGAATGTGTCATAGTATACATGTACATCAATATTTCAAAGATTATAGGTCAGTCTTGCTTTTCTTGTCCAGTTTGTGAAAAATACTCTTTTTTTAGCTCACCGTGGTGAGCTTATACAATGGTTGTGCGTCCGTCGTCCGTCGTCGTCCGTCGTCGTCGTCGTCGTCGTCGTCGTGTTCCGTTAGCAGGGCACGTTTCGTAACCGCCAGAGCTATTGATCTGAAACTTGGTACATATATACCCCTAGGTCAGATGACCCATGACACCAAGTTTCGGTCCGATTCGACTCTTAGCTTGGCCACCAGGTGGCGGAAACCGAAAACACAAAAAGTGCAATAACTCCTGAACTAATGACTAGATCTTCTCCAAATTTTTATCATAGGTGTATCTAATAAGGATACATAACATATATAACGGGTTTTTGATTTGACCTACTTTTCAAGGTCACAGAGGTCAAAGTTCGACAAAAGTGACGAACCTGCCACAGTTTGTCATTATTTCATCAAGCAACTTCATATCTTGCATAAACATGCATTGGAGGGGTACCTTTAAAAATACCAAGTTTCGGCCCGATTGGACATCCAATATGGCCGCCAGGTGGCGTAACCTGAAAATCAAGTAACTGCTATTACTCAGGAACGACTTGACGTGGAGTGCTCAAATTTGATATTTACGTCCCTCTAGATGACCTTTACATGCATGTCGAATTTCGGACTGATTTGACTTCCAAGATGGCCACCAGGTGGCGTAACCCAAAAATCATCAAAGTGCTGTAACTCAGCAACGACTTGACCCAAAGTGCTCCAATTTGCTATGTGGCCCTCTGCAGATGACCTTTATGTGCATGTGAAGTTTCGGCCTGATCAAACATCCAATATGGCCACCAGGTGGCGTAACCCGAAAATCATCAAAGTGCTGTAACTCAGGGACGACTTGACCCAAAGCGCTCCAATGTGCTATGTGGCCCTCTGCAGATGACCTTTATGTGCATGTGAAGTTCTGGCCCAATCGGACATCCAATATGGCCGCCAGATGGCGTAAACCGAAAATCGTCAAAGTGCTGTAACTCAGGAATGACGTGACCCAAAGTGCACCTACTTGGGAATGACTTTACCCAGATTGCTCATCCCTCTGTCATTAGACTGTTATGTCCAACCCGGTGAGCACATGGTCCATGGACCATTTCATGGAGAATCTTGTCTTGCATCACTTACTAAAAACTAAAATTTATTATTCGGTTTCAAAACAAAGTGTCAGATACATTCGAACTATTCAGTAATGCTGCAGGCCTATGATTACTCTAGTTTCACCTTTAAGCCATCAGTTTGCTTTGATACTTCTATCGTACTGTCAGTAAAGGAATTCCCTTTAAAAAATTGCACAGGGACACTTTAGTACAATGTAAGGATGGGGTAACTTGATCTGAGGTACACACAGACTCTGTTCCTTAATCTTGATCAATGTATGACGACCCTCAGCGGTGGGTTCATATAAAAAGCTGTATAATTCCTTCAGGATTTGTATGCTACAGCACAATTAGGGGTAAGTTTGCATCTCAGTTCCAGAGCTTTCAAGGATTATGAGGATACATCATCGATCATTGTTCTGACGATATTTTAAGTCATTGGCTTCAGTGTAATGGACTTCACCTTCACACAAACATGACAAATGTTAGAATCGGTTCTGACGTGGTTGTACTGCATGTCGCAAGCCTGTAGTACTCGATCCTAAACTGCGACTAGGGTGAAGGTTTACCCGACCCACAGGTGTCGAGTTGGTGCTTTCAAAGATCAAGTGGCTACAGCCACGAACACCATGGTGATAGAGTGAAGTACGATCGCTGAAGTTGAAGCTGACTGCTGACCAGCACAAAAGATTTCTGTGGATCTCTATTATTGTTGTCTGTAACAGAGAAGTTCAGCTCAAATGTTGATTTACCAAACCGTCAAAGTTGGCAGTGATTATCGAGTACTATATATCCCCGCTACACCCTGCCTGAGTTAAAAGTCCACAAAACCTAATTTCACACAATATTGCTTCCCCTTAAAGCGGATTGTTCGCGTCTGTCCAAAGTGAACCAAAAATAATAAAACAACCCGTTTTATTTGTAACAACAACTGGTAAATGCATTGCGGCGGCTGCTCCGGAAACTGTTCTGTGGAATATTTGACTCGGCGCAAATAGTCCGCTTTAATAACCTAAGTTTCCAGTGGTTGGAGTGGCGAGGGCATCGGACTCGTAACGGATAGGCCACGGGTTCCATTCCAAGTGGAGTCACCATTTTGGTCTCTCTCAACTGGTCTGAAAGGATTATGTTAATGTTTAATAACCTACTTCTGGAGTTCCCGGAAATAAGGGTAAATAAATAAGTAGGCTATCTCACTATTAGCAGTAAATATCAGACTATAAACCTGAACAATTGTATGTAGTTCAACTTTAAAACCTTGATTATAAGTGAAAAGATGCTTGAACATCATTTGACAGTAGTTGCGAGAGTTTTCTTTAGGTCTGCATGGCTTGGCATGACCAAAGAAGCGAAAAGGGCCTAGATCAGGGAATGCCTCACCAAGGGCTAAGGATCTCTGCATAACCCTTGAAATCTCTGGAAGTGGGCAGAAAATGTTCATTCGGTTATTCTTATTCAATAGTTGTTTTAAATTGTCCAGGAAGTTGCGCATGTTGTACCCCAAATTATACCCTGTAATGTTGAAAAACATGTGCTGCTGGTCCTGCATGTGAGTGGCAAATTGTAAATGAGCTTCTCAGCCACCTCCCTCAAGTTTCACCCCTTCGGGGAATGGGTGGGTCCAAGATACAAATCAATTCAGAAGTGTTATGATGGAAGTCTGTGAACGTCCACTTTGTGTTTTAGTGGTGACGTGGTTAACGAATTGTTCTTCTTTAAGCCCTGTTTTAAGATGCAACGTTAAGTTCGATGCATTCACTTGTTCTAACCTCTGTTCAGTTTTGACTCGAGTCTGTTTTCAAGGTCCACTCAACCTAACCATGTTTGTCACTTGTTTGTTTTAGTTTTTCCCACAATCCCAACAAACATCTTTTCCATATCATAACTGCGCTCCCCAAAGACGAAATCACCTTGCCCTCATTTTTGTCTCTGCTCGCAACAACCAATCAGTCAAGTAGAGATGTAGGTCAGATTGACCTACATTCCAAACAACAACCAATTAGCCAAATACAGATGTAGGTCAGATTGACCTACATTCCAAACAAAAGTACCTCTTGAATGAGATATTTTCTGATTATGATAAGTCTTTGCAATGCATAAACACTCACTCGCATGCACACTTGCACATGCAGGAATACACAAGGATGCAGTGCTTTTCACTGGAGCACAGACCACCAGCGAATGTGGCCTGACACATACGTTACTCAACTTTTTTATTCAATTCTTGCAGGATCTGTCCTACAAAGAAAAACATTGGCATGAATCTTGCTTCAAGTGCTGTGACTGTCAGTGCTCGCTCGTCGACAAGCATTTCGCTGCCAAAAACGAGAAGCTGTACTGTCCTGATTGCCATGACAACAACTTTGCACCCCGTTGTGATTGCTGCGGCGAAGTCTTTAGAGCTGGTAAGTGCAGATGATTGTGTCATTGAGACATCACGATGAGGGATTTGTTCTCCATATCCCTATTTGTAAAGATTGTGCTCTTCTGGCTGCGTAACTTGTAAAATCAGAACACTTTGAAGCTGCTGTTGCAGAAAATTTATGGAGAGGAGTTCACCAACATTCCTGTGCACTGACCTATGTGCAACACTTCATCTTAGGGTGAACTTGGCATGATTCAAAAAACTAGTCAACTGAGTAGTGCACAGAGACTTACGTTCAAGATGTATTTGACCTTCACCTTGATTTGACCTCTTGTTGACCTTGTGTTTGACCTTCACCTTACTTTGACCTCTTGTTAACCTTGTCACCATTTGACCTTGACCTAGGTATGAAGAAGTTCGAGTACAAGAACAAACAATGGCATGAGCATTGTTTCTGTTGCCTCGTCTGTAAGCAACCAATCGGCAGCAAGAGTTTCATCCCCAAGGACAACGACGTGGTTTGCATCCCCTGCTATGAGGATCAATTTGCCCAACGCTGCCTGGCCTGTAATGGGGTATGTCCATCTTCCTCAATTTGACATCTATTCCCATCACTGCAATATACTAAGTACCGTAAATCATGAAATGTAACTGTAAATGAAGTCTGTCAACATTCAGCATTAAAGGCCCAGGTCCATATTGGAGATATTTACCTCCGAGATGTTACCTGTAGTGCATTTTTGCATTACTGACCCACTGACCTACATTCCAATGGGCCCTGGACTTTAATGATGGTGACCCGATTGATGTCAATGCCAAAAGAATAAACAGGTGAATGACCGATCATTTGGGCAGCACCATACCATACAAGAATCGTTTAGTCAGAAGTACCTTGGTACTCCAAGGTCACACTTATGATACCCCAAGGTCACACTTATGATACCCCAAGGTCACACTTATGATACCCAAGGTCACACTTATGATACCCCAAGGTCACACTAATGATACCCCAAGGTCACACTTATGATACCCCAAGGTCACACTTATGATACTTCAAGGTCACACCTCTGATATGGGTTGAAAGCTGAGACCCAGGACTGCTCTTTCCATTGAAGACACGAGTCACTTCATCACCCTCAGCTCCTTTGTTAAAATTCGACTTAGAAAATCTTTGTTTTCAACATAGGTAATCAACAAGGGTGGTGTAACGTACAAGAACAGCCCTTTCCACCGAGAATGCTTCATCTGTAACAACTGTAAGAAGGAACTGGCAGGTCTTAAGTTTACCTCCAAGGAAGACAAGCCCTATTGTGCTGAGTGCTACGGGGATCTCTTCGCCAAGAAGTGTTGTCGCTGTGCTAAGCCTATCACCGGTAAGTGAGAATGACCTTGAAAAGTAGGTCATGTTTGTATGTCTCTTGTGTCCTCTTACTCACTGAAACTTCACTTCCACATGTGACCTTGGCTTTTAGTGCGTTCTTTCTGACTTCACTGTTACTAATGACCTTGACCTATAGTTTGCACTTTCGACCTTCACTAATGGGCTTGACCTTTACTTGTCCTTGCTAAATGCATTGTCACTGCCGATTTCACCCTCAGTCAGACTGATCTCATACATGACCTTCAAAATGACCTTGAAATCTCTACAACACTAACTTTCAGTCAGCAGAAAGATCTATAGCCTTTGCAAATGACGTCACAAGCTGCCATGGCACACTTCACGCAAGTCACGTCATGGTCGGCTCATACCTCTGCGCCCTGTGTCCTCCAGAATGGTCGCCAGGATGATGTCATTGCAAAGCCACTATTCAAATGGAGTTTTCTTACACGAGCTGGCTCTGTATGGGCAACTCAACTCATTGACCTTAGCCAGTGTTCTAGCCAGGCCAGTTTCACACAGCGGTACCACCCTGTTCAAAATTCAGAGGTCATTTTACCACCCTGTTCAAATTTTTATCACCCTGTTTAAAAATGTAACTTGCGATGCATTTTATTACACCCCCGTTTGAATTTCACTCCCACCCTGTTTGAAAATCAAGGGGCCTTAAAATCATAGGAAAATGCAGAGTCATCCCACCCTGTTTGGAAAAATTTCTGGCCAGAACACTGCCTTACCATAAGTCATATAGGAACCAACAATGGTGATTTGCTCATTGTGAGTCACCTCACACAAGAAAACCCGCATGTGGAGGAGCGCCTTTACCACCATCTCCAATATGTGATCTGCTGAGATGGACTAACACTTCATTCTTTCACCTTTCAAACTACAAGTTTTTGGAAGGCTCTCCTTCAACCCCATCACTATCATGTCTTGACGAGAATACAATTTTGGT
The DNA here is from genome assembly GCA_002633025.1 of Notospermus geniculatus. NCBI lineage: Eukaryota > Metazoa > Nemertea > Pilidiophora > Heteronemertea > Lineidae > Notospermus > Notospermus geniculatus. The sequence goes on along the minus strand of NMRB01001005.1, from coordinate 143,366 downwards.
AGGTATATACACCACCGTCGACGAGAAACACTATTGCACTGCATGCTTCATCTGCTACAACTGTAAGAAGGAACTGACAGGTCAGAAGGTCGCCTCCAAACAGGGGCAACATTACTGCGCCAAATGTAACAGCGACCTCTTTTGCAAGACATGTAGCTACTGTTACGGTACCATTCCTGGTGAGCTTAACTATCATACTCATACTCATTGGACATCCTTCCACCACAACAAACTAAGCTTCGTAGAACCCTTTCTCATTGAAACCTACAGTACGTTGCACAATTGACCTCCCTTCTGCGCTGCGCACCATCCACGTACCACATGCAGCGTCATGCCCGTACCATCCTTGTATCTTCCGCGGACGTTGCACGCCGCCGCGAAAGGCACGCAGTGAAGACATACCGTCATTCGCCCGTGGTGCACGGACATCACGTAGAAGAGACGCGTGATGCACCCGTACCATAGGCAATGAACTGAAGCGTACCTTCTGTGTCACGGACACGGAAGGTACGCGGATAAAGGTAGGTCAATTATGCAACATACTGTATATCCTTCCACTAAAACAGAACCCAAAAAGGCTCAACAGAACCTTTTGCATTACCGGTATTACAACCAGCTGTCCTTCAACCAGAACAGAACTCAGAATGGTTCAACAAAACCTTTTGCACTTCCACTCAGCATCATAGTCTAGACGCAAACCCAGTAACCCCTTCAAATCTGATAACAGTAATATTTTGATGTTTTCGTGACCTTTGGGGGTAGGCGAATCGGAATCCACTGGGTGCCACCGCGTCACCCTTTAGCGTTTTGTGAAAATCCCGTTTGAAGTTCAGGACACTGACTTCATCATTGGACCCAATAACTGAGCTTTGTACAGGAGAATGAGACCCGATGTACAGCTAACTTTTGAACGGTGGGATTTACACCCCATAAATGTATTACCAACAGATAGAAACATGGTGTCTCTTAATCAAATAAGCAAGTGTTTTGTAGTTTTTAACAAGTTAGGTAATTGGAAACGGCGTTTTTATGTATTTTGACCCATTTTGAGTTAATTTACATAAAAACGTCATTTCTTATTACATAGCTACTGAAAACAATAAATGACATGCTTGTCGGCTTCTAAGGCACCATGTTTCTATCTATTGGTAATACATTTATGGGGTGTAACTCCAACCGTTCAAAAGTTCCCTGTACATCGGGTCCCATTCTCCTGTACAAAGCTCAGTTCTTGGGTCCAATGATAAAGTCAGTGTCCTGAACTTCAAATGGGATTTTCTCAAAACGCTAAAGGGTGACGCGGCGGCACCCGGTGGATTCTGATTCGCCTACCCCCAAATATTCAGAAAATATCAAAACACTGCTGTTATCGGAGAAAATGGGGTTACGCCCCTTTTCGGGGTTTTGCTTCCAGACTATCACAACAGGACTCGAAATGGTTCATGATAACTAACTGTTGAGACATTCAGGAGTCTGTGTCCTTGTGCAGCCCACTTCTGCATGCAGCATGCACCAAAAGGTCCTTCTCAGCTTCAAGTCATTTGTACCAGTCCTTCCTTCGGGTTTCTTGTGCTTGCTTAGTTAGACAGGGTTTGAGAATTTTCCTAAACCTGCATGTAGTTGAGTAGGCTACAGTACTGGAAGTATACATGTACAGTCCTCCCTCGCTATTACGTACCTCGATTTTACGAACTCCCGGATATTACGAACCCAACGTCTGGCTCCCAAAATTTCACGGCATGTGGGTATTTAGGCGTGTTCGGTCAGATCGTGGCAGCCTACTCAGTGTGGTCATCATGCCCCTACAGACGAATCCTCGCTATTACGAACTCCTCGTTATTACGAACTTACCCCTTGGACCCCGAGGGGTTCGTAATAGCGAGGGAGGACTGTATGTGTAAACGTTGTGTGGTACTTGCAAGAGTCATTCAGTAATTTCCGTGTTCACAAAATCTCCCATCTTGAAATTTCAAGGCTTATGGTCATTCGCCTTTGAACTATGGTATGCTCCCCTCTCTGGGGCGTAGTCCGAGGGCGTAGCGATGTGACACTTGAGATGAAAGTCTCCTGGGAAATGTAGAACTTGGGGACGTGCGATATTTTCTAAATATCATGCCCCGTTTCTTTACAGGTATTGGAAGCACGAAGTTTATCTCGTTTGAAGAGCGTCACTGGCATAGCGATTGTTTCAATTGCTATAAATGTAACGTATCGTTGGTAAGCAAAGGCTTCCTGACCGACGGAGAAGACATCTTGTGTCCAACGTGTGGAAAGAACTAAACGACGAGGTTGACGACGCCTTGGGAAGATAACAGTCCATCTAGCCACGGTACGAAAGTCTGCTGCATTGCATCACAAGAGTATGGCCATGTCAGTATTATCTGTTCTTTTTGTGAGGTCCACTCAGGTTCATGATGTCCTCTGTTACAACACGGTTGTCTGCTCTGGATTCGGACCTTGCCAAAACTTGGAAAGCCGCCATTTGTAGTATTGTACCAAAGAAATGGTACAGAGAATGTGTATTGCTACCGGTAGTGATATTTCTTGCAGACGTTTGTAGAATAGGAGAGCTTAAAGTCTGACATGCCACTACTTTCTGTAAGTGCTTGGTGATCAGTCTGTCCCTAGGTGGCAGTGCACGTACACGTTGTGTAGGACGCTGCATCGTGTTCTACAGATAGGTAGCTTTAAATGGATAGGCCTACTAATAATACCATCTGTTGTGTTTTAATAGCATGCAGGGGTGATGTGATGTCAGTGGCAAACCACCTTTAACGGTGGTTAATTACTGGTACCTTTAAAGATATGTTCCATGGAGAGATGGATTATTTTGCCAGGGTTAAACACGGCCGGCAGATGCTCCGACCGGAAATCCTACCCCACGTGGCTTGTAGGATTTCCCGAAGCAGCGTTAACTTTCGAATAAATTCGGAATGGAAGAGACTTTGTGAGGGTGAAGTATTTTTTCTAAGATGTTTTAACGTCGGTTAAAATCTAGGTGTTTTTTTGTACAGTGCTGTTGAGGGATGTAGGATAAACATGATTTGAAGATGAGGTAGAAATATTTAAATGCGAGTTGGGTTTTTGTGTGATACATGATGCAGCTTACTAGGGGAGTATTAAAAGATTGCTACATGCCACACGTTTTCTTTATAGTCGCTTTTGAAGACAGAAAAACAGAAGAAAAACCAATGTAAAATTGACCTGGCCATGCCTACACTCATTTCGACCCAGTCACCCAACTATCGCAACTCGTGTAGTGTCAAGTCGTGACTTGTATTATTTCGGTCTTTAACTGTGTGGATGTACATTTCCAACATTACTATATCTTAAAGGAGCACGGTATTGGATCTCAAATGCGTTATTTGACTGCCGACGTAGAGGGAGCCACCTAGTGGCAGTAAGACGAACTACAAAAATGCATTACAAAATGTACGCAGTAAATCGGGTCATTCGCCGAAACGTAGTTAGTCCCTCGGGTTGGAGAGCGGCGCAGTGGCGCCGGCTGTCGAGAAAAAGCAGCAATACCGTGCTCCTTTAAATAAGTGTCAATGGTGCTAAATTGGACATATGGACATCATGGTGCATAGTTCGTGCTATAACGTAGGCCTATAGGGCCAAAGGCACAGTCCTGGGTACATTTTCAGTTCTTGCGTTATAACATTGGTGAACAAATTTGAGAAGATATATTTCTCATGTTACGTTCTATTGGACGAACTCTCCTTCATGATATAGAACTATGAAGTCAACACATTTGTTGCTGGTTCTTGGTCGAATTGTTTGTTTGAACTACCAGTACCAGCACAAATTGCAGATATTCTTTAAGTGGCTATTAGGCTTAGAATAGTATACGTCTGGGTTTGTATATCTAGGCAGCTGAAAGTTGAGACGGAAGGGTCTGACAACCCCCTCCCCCACGGGCTGGCAATGCCGTGGCGCTCCTGTTCTGAACTTTGTTGTTGGAACAGGAGCACCACGGGACTGAAGGTGGCAAAGACGGGAATCAGTCCTTAGGCCTACGCGGTATATATGGGGAAACCGAGAATTCAACAACAGCCTCATCGCTGACACAGGGGCGTCGGAGCAGGGGGGGCTGGGGGGCTATAGCCCCCTCACTTTTTTGCTGAAAATGTTGTGTTTTTAACATCGGGTCAAAGGCACAGAGCAAACGCACGTCAAATAAAAATCGCCCAAAAATATGGTATTGTAGATGCTATAATCTGCTGTCAGATGCCAGGAAATCGCATCTAAGGGTGCGGCTTCGCGCCTTCGGCGCTGGTGTCATGCACCTTTCTTTGTCGCGTGAGGCTCCCCCAGTTCCATTGCAGATTTCAGCCCCCACCCCCAGACGACATCCATAGGCAAAACGCTCCGACGCCCCTGTGACATACTGTTGAATGGTGGCCAGCTGTGCTTAGGTGGTAGGCCTACTTGACCTGCAGCTCGAGCAGGTGGTAGAGCATTGGACTGAAATGTGGAAGGTCCCTGGTTCAAATCCTTGTGTGGCTCTTCATTTAATACAACACTATGTCAGCGTATTAAGTACCCCCGACAAATTAACCCGGTCCAGTCATTTTATCTTTCAGTCGCCTGGATACATAATCATTCCAGGCGTCAAATCATGTGACTGCAGACATTCATAGCTTGTGCCGATAATATGTTATGTCATTAATGACGGTGTGTGATATGTTCAACTGATCATTTCATCAGGGAGTTTTGTTTTACATTTCTCCTTCCAAGGGACTTCGACCTCCCCATCCATGTAAAGCTGCTTTTCCACGAGACGGGTGTGGACACAGAGTCGGTGGTGGGTGCAGGTGCGGGTGCAGGCATTGTGTTTCCACGAAACGGGTACAGATGCGGGAGTTGGTCTTCAGTCGGTGGGAATTTCCACGAATCCAGGGGAATTGAAAAGAAATGATGACGAAATACCGTGCAGGTGCAGAAAAAAATCGCTACATGACCGATTAAAAAAACACATCTGCGCCCGTCCACCCACTCTGCAACCGCACCCACGTTTTGGAAACAGCTAAAGGGAAATGCATTGGATCGATTTTTTTTCTGCCCGCCTCTGCGCCTGCACACGCCTCGTGGAAAAGCAGCTTTACCCATGGCTCTAGTGATTACTAGTTGTCTAAACATATTAAGCTTTCACTATTTAGGTAAGTTAACTGACTATGCAAATTTTGTTGTTCCATTTAGAGGTACTCACTTGTTCTTTCAGTTTATCTCATGGATGGCTTGCTGCCTAAACAAGTTCCGTATTCTCTGCTTGGGGGCGCTGCAGGCATTGCGTGTCCATATATCCCCATTGGTCTGAGGCACTCAGTCTCTGTAATATGCATGCCCAAACTGTGCAGCATTACAGAGACTGCATGAGACCAACGTCGACAATTTTTGTTACGGAAATACCGAAATCCTGGTATCAATGCTGATTGGTCGATTTTGAATTCAGATGTTACGGCCATGCTGATTGGCCATATTATCTTTGACGGGGGTGTCACATGATTGCAAAATAACGGCGTGCTATTGCAAGATCACGTGACTGACGCCAGCCGTTTGGTAGACCGAGGGTCTGGCTGCGCGAGACGAATCCCCATGCAGTAAGAGACTAGGGAACTAGTCTTGCTTGCTTCCGAGGCAGAACGGCAGCATAGTCACATATGAAACTATTGAAAATATAGCTATACAATTTTTACGCTATTGCTGAAAGTTATATAGAATTCAGACGCACTTGCATGACTGCAGAACTTGAATATTGTATCGGGAGCCAAGCAGGCCTACAAGACAGCATTCTTGGCTCTACAGACAGAAAATTGGGTGGTTACCATGGCGATGCAGGAGGAAACTTGCCACCCTCTCTGCATGTATCACGTGATGATGGGGCTTAACTGGGGATCCAACTCGTGTTGCTCTGAAGGTTGACTAGGAAACGAACCTGCAAGCACAAGAGATTTCACGAACAAATGTTTCTATTGGATGATGCCAAAACTCTGACATGAGCATTGATCATCAGGGTCACCAGGTCAAACACGATCATTTGGAAACGGTTTGCCACATCAAAACTGTGGAAACTTGGGGTAGATATCCATTTAGCCACAGGTCATTCAGAGATTGTCAACAAAGCAATGATTACTGCAGAACATACCGGGTTTTCTTCCGATCATCGGTCAATCAGCAATTTTCTACAGCAATACATTATGGGCCCTGCTGGGGCGCTTTTCTAATGCCTCGTTCGCTGTGGTTTACTGCGGTTGAAGGGAGGTATTCATGTGATAACCAAGACTGACCTCTTCGTTTATTATGCATGAATGGTATACCGCAAAACATGCCAAAACGTCAGACACGCCACGCTTGCTGACCATTTCCACTCAACCCTAATCGGAGCCTCACCTGAAGCACTTAACGCATACGAACAACCGGTGACCGGTGATCGGAAGAGGACCCAGTATATCTGCTGGTGGCCAGTGTTAAGAAACTGAGTTTCTAGCAAAAGTGCAGATTGGTTATTTACAACATTAAAAGTTTTGTACCATACCGGTACATAAAATACGGTTGTCATTAACGCAGACCTGACTTTATGAAAATCCAGCTCAGAAGGTCGAATAGGCAGTTTTCTATTCAAAACGCTCCATCGACACGGTTCCATGATTGCACAATAAGTCGGAGTGTGTTTATGATATCATTTGCCCAATTGTCTGTAAAGAAAACTATCTGATCACCTTTGGTCTTCGCGGGGGGTTACTGGAGGAGGTGACCCCTTGCTTCAAGGCCTTGAGTTGGATTTTGTCCATGAGGGTCTGTGATGGCAGTATTTTAAACCTGTTTTCATTGTTTGTGACTTAAAGCCCCTCTGTATTCAATTTGAAAAACACGAATCATCGCCGCAATTCTTGACGTCAGTGCACGACGTCAGTGTAGTGTAAAATGTACTACGCTCTGTATTCAATTTGAAAAACACGAATCATCGCCGCGATTCTTGACGTCAGTGCACGACGTCAGTAAGTGTAAAATGTACTACGCTCTGTATTCAATTTGAAAAACACGAATCATCGCCGCGATTCTTGACGTCAGTGCACGACGTCAGTGAAGTGTAAAAGGTACAACACTATGTATTCAATTTGAAAAACACGAATCATCGCCACGATTCTTGATGTCAGTGCATGACGTCAGTGAAGTGTAAAATGTACTACGCTCCATCTGAATACCGTACATTAGAGCTCTCCCTGCGGTTTTTTCAATGCGTGCTGAAAACTAGGCCTTGATTCTCTGAAGTATGTATCAGGCAAGCATTTTGGGGACCTTCACGAGCTATAAGACCTCTATGTGCACTCTCCTAACATTTTGAAAATACCGTAAAATTCAATACAGAGGGGCTTTAATTGGAGGTCATTGGCATGGAGCCATCAGCCATCAACATGAAAACAGAACTAAAGAAAACATCTTGGATTATGATTGAAAAACTTCCATTTCTTTGTTGACACTTCTTTGATCATCTGACCTGAGGGTTAAGCACCATTCATCGTCTCAGAATTTCACACTTTTCAGGTCTTAATCATGGAATGTAACATGCATCGCAATGTATTTATCACTAGTGTGCCATATCATGTTTGTACATACAATAGCATTTATGCATATTATAGCTTATAAAACTGCTTTTCGCCCTTGATATGGAAGATTTCAGAATTCTCGACTCAGTTTGGATGAGAACTTGTGTGTATAGACCATTCTCAAACGCAGATCTGCGCACTTCTGCCGAAATCTCAACCAGAACCTCGATCTGAAAGCGACTGACGTGACGCCATCCATGATTTAGCAATGGTTGAGTCTGACACATCGTCTTCGACGTCACTGTTGTGAGGTTGTCTGCATGACGTTGGTTTTATCTTTGATGGTGCTATGACTTTCCATGAACAAATATCCCAGGTCGTATCATCCGGCTACTTTCATTTACGCAAGATCGCTTCCATTAAGAAATATCTCCCCGTTGAACTTCTTATTACTCTCACTCATGCTTTTATTACATCAAGGCTCGATTTCTGCAACGCCCTGTACGCTGGTCTACCAGACTACGAAATAAACCGTCTTCAAAAACTACAAAACCAAGCTGCACGGCTGGTCTCTAATACCAAAAGGAGAGAGCACATAACACCGGTTCTCAAACAACTGCACTGGCTCCCGGTCCAGGCTAGAATTAAATTCAAAATTTTGACCTTCGCTTTCAGAGCCGTGCGGGGCGAGGGCCCTGCTTATCTCCAGCTGCTGCTCTTTTCTGCTGAAAGATCTACTAGGGCTGGAGCTGCACCCAGACTCGCCCAACCAAGAGCCAAGAAGAGGACAGCTGGTGATAGGGCTCACAGTGTCTGCGCCCCACGGCTCTGGAACGAATTACCTTGTGATATCAGGGCTTGCAATTCTTTCGAAAGTTTTAAGAAATCTTTGAAAACCTTTCTTTTTAAACAGTATTACTAGTGTTCCTTTTTTGGTCTTCAATGTTTTAGTTCTATGTCTTAACTCTCATTGTCTTATCTCCTATGTTCTATTCTTTCTGATCTTGTCGTTTTATCTCTCTCATACTTTTATTTTTATTGTAAAGCGCCGCTGACGATTTATTTCAAAGGGGCGCTATAAAAATTCACTATTACCTATTATTATTATTATTATTGACGTCATTCAGTTTCAGACCGAGGTTGTGGTTGAGATTTTGGCGGATGTGCGCAGATCTTTGTCGTTTACGTCAGTTTGAGAACGGTCTATTACATGTACCTGTAAACTTGGGATCGACGACAGCGTCCTTCATCGAAACCCCCCCATTTCAATACCAGCTGTTACTGGTACTACATGTGTGTTCAAACCACCACAATGTGCAGCATACAGGGTGGTCCAATGAATTTTCCCTTGGACAAGGAGAGAAGCAGTTTGGGGACAATATTGGACAAAACCTGTTGAGTAAGTCTTCTGAAATCGCATCCATACTTGGGCAGTCTCAAATTTCTGTGATTTAGTTGTTTATACCTTTTCAGCACATCCATTGTATTTTCATGATGTTTGACACCTGGTGATATGCAAATAATAAAGAAAATGCAATAGACTGGTTATAATACATTTCATTATGTAATGTATTTGTACATTCACAACAATTACTCTAAATTCACTTTTAAGAGGTCTACATGTACAGTGGTGAACCGGAGGAACTAACGTCATGACGTGGCGCTGTGAGCAGTGCAACCGAAGTTTCTTTTTTCTAACGTTATTTCCATTTATTTCTGGCGTGAAAACAACCCTTTTGTTTCGGTCGCCTGGCATTAAAATTTACATCATCTTGTAGCAGATGAAAATTTCTGCACTTTTCGGTGCTTTTTTCCTTAAAATGAAGATGGTGATAATGACAATGTCTTTATCTCATTATTCATGCAGAAAAATGTACAGCTGATTTTTTCATGACGTAGCGTCAACACTTAAAATGACGTCGCTTCAGTCGCACTGCTCACAGCGCCGATCTGACGGGATAAACCGCACGCGGGTTCTTCATTCTGCTTCATCAACATATGAGAGAAGGATTACTGGCATCTTTAGTGGCACACTCCACACAACTCGAAAGTGAACTTAGAGTATACAATTCTGACAAGTATGAATACTAGCTTGCAAAAGATAAGATATCACATATATATATTTAAGACAATGGACCAGTGATCGTCTGCTATCTCCCTGAATCTCGATTAGATAAATAAAAATCTCGAATAAACAGAATCCTCGTGTGAAATATTCTTGTCCAAATCATACATTAATCTTTATAAGTGTAAAATTGAGAAGTATCAAAAGCTCTATCTGTACATTTATTACAGTACATGTATGTACATTTCAAATTGTTGGTGTGTGAATCTAGCAATGGGGCTTTCTACTTGAAGATCTGTACACTGCTTGTGTGCCAGAACTAAAATGGCTGACCCATGTGGACGAGATTGATGCTGTCTACAGGGTGTCTCCATATGAATTCAATTTATAAATACACATATGTCGTGCCACTCACTGGCAGTACCAAAAGCAGTTGTACTTTCTAAATCAGTACTAGTTTCAGCAGTTCGAACTCACTGGCATTACCAAGCAGTTGTACTTTCTAAATCAGTACTACTTTCAGCAGCGCGAAATCATCGCATAGAAAAGCTTGTGTACACGCAACGTAACTGAAGGCTGCAAGATATTTCAAACAAAATAGAAAGTTCCTGAGTACATGTGTAATAATCACTCTGTATCAAAAGCCATAAAATTATCACAGAAGTTTGGTCAATTTTAGAAATATTCATTCAAAAACGTACTCCTACGTGTACTTATAGCATAGGTCTCATTCATATGCGGAAGCATGGCTTTGCCTCATTCACAAAAATGTGTAAATGCCAGTGTCCCCCTGTACCTGTGCAAGTAGCTGGACATACAGTACAGGTCACAATTGACATCCCTAAATTCGCGTAAGTTATGCATAAGTCACTCGTAACTTACGCAACAACTCACGAACTATGTTACGCGTAACTTACGAGGTGAGTTACGTGAATTTCGCTAGTTACGCAGTGAGTAACACAGTGAGTTCCGAGGCGAGTTGCACGATTTTGGCGAGTTTCGCGGTGAGTTACGCGAAACCAAAGCCGTGAGTTACGCGCAAGTTACTCGTAACCTACGAGTAACTTACGCGAAGCCGTAGGGATGTCTATTGTGACCTGTACTGTACCGGTATGTGTAGTATTAACCTATTCCAGTAGGTCTACCTACAAAACCCACCATCCAAGTTGGAGCCTGAAATTGCACCCTGCTTGTGCTATAGAGGAATCCCACTGACGTCATCAAATCATGTGACTGGACGTCAAAATGACGCAAACTGGCATCAGTGGGGTGCTACAAATGGATTGACATCACGCCTGACGTGATGCGACAGCACACGCAATAACGTCATTGCGTCATCGTGACGTTCCTTCAGGAAACACATGGTCAATTTGACGTCCAGCGTGGACTTCATGACGTCACCTGGGAAACCTGTATAGGGAAGGAAATCCACTGTACTTAACCGAAAGGTACCATTGTATATGTTTATATACCTGAATGTCAGGATTTTATTTTCACACTATGATATTGAACACTATAGGGTTAATTGTTAGACGCAGGTTTATGCAAAGCAGTTGGAGTGTTACGAAGTGTATGATAAAAAACAAAATATCCATGTAACTGATTGATATTAAATATACGTAGTTTGGAAATGTAGGATACATCAAAACTTTGTGTATTTAGTTCTGACTGACTAATAAACTATTGAATTTCAAATCCATCTCGCAGATTGTCTTCATTTCATTAAAAGGGTACCCATAGCGCATTTTTGTTCAGGTAGGGTTTGTAAGCCTACATACCCCCCCCCCCCCATATGTAATCTCTGATCATGTTCATTATACAATTGAAAGTTAAATGGCAATGCAGGTCTACAAAAAGCACCAGGATAATTTGCGCGCCATGAAAAGCTCAAGTCCACGCTTCCAGTACAGGCGCAGATCCAAGGGGGGGGGGCGTGCCCGGCACACACCCCTTCAGCCGCCGAGCAGCAAAAATTTTGGAAGGCATATAAAAGAATTCAGCTCTATTTGGCCTTCCCAGGTGCTAGGAAATCGCGTTTTCGGCACATTTACCAAAACATTTTTCCGGGGGGGACCCTGCCAGGGCTTTGCGCCTTCGGCGCTCAGTCAGGGAATGGGCATGTTCGGCAACTCCTGGATCCGCCACTGACCAGTATCCTCAAATGGTAGAGGAGAGCTACTGCTGGTCATCAATCAATTTCTTCCTTGAAGTTGCTCCCTTTTCCATATACATGTACAAAACTTGAACACAATGTTGTCTTTGCTTTCGGCATCAGCTGTACTCCTCCTGCTATCTTCAACTTATGATCTGCATTATACTCCTTTGAACATGGCAACGCATGCATGTTGATGTTTGTGACCTTTTGATCAGAAATTCTCTTTGTTGAAGTAGAAATGAGTCCCATCTCTCTCTCTGCTGGGATCGGAATAATTGTTGCAGAGCTTGTGAAGATGGGTGGAGAGGGACTTAGGACCACACAGGAATACCCCAATCCTTGTCCTGGAAGAAAATATACCAAGACATTGAACTTGCTACTTAATACTGTAAAGCAGGAAAATTTCGCGTGCAGGAAATTTTGGCGAATTTCGCGAGAGCGTATGAGTCGCGAAAATTTCCTGTCGCGAATAGGAGTACACGCAAGTGATAAATACGCTCCGTGAAAAAAAACGGAAAAAAATGGCAGAGACTCGCGAAAATATCCTGCCGTGAATATGTCTATAATTCTTGATTCGTGAAAATTTCCAGCCGCGAAATTATCTTGCTTTACAATACTTTGTCAGGACCCTGAACTTCAGTGATGATGATGATGATATGAGTATTATTCGCGCCTTTCCAGTACCCTGATCAAAGCGTGGTCTACACAGAAACCTTTCTGGGGTACTCAAAGAGCAGCTACAAAGTGCTTATTTGAGCTTTTCAAACTATTATCTGTCAGCACCGCCGCTCGAAAGATGCTACAGGATCTTTTACGTGCACCATTTCACGGGTGGCACACGAGACCTCAGTTTTATGTCTCATCAGGACGAAGCAATCAAGGTAAAGGAACTAGCTTGAGGTTCTAAACAGACATGGTAGTGACATCAGGGCTTGAACCCACAACCCTTGCATCACAAGTCCAAGACCTTAACCACTAGGCCATGATGCAGGCTATGTTCCCACACAATCTGACTTCTTCACTGAGGAAACCCCTGAATTACTGGCAAGCATTGCATTTGCCCCTATGGTATCCACAGTACAGAATTCTTGTCACTGCACATACAAGGCCAAGGAAAGCAATAGACTCTATCACTCCAAAAGAGTGCAGCACCTGACGTGGCAGCGTCACGATGTCCCGCACGTCATTTCTGAACGCCATGACGTGACTCGGAAAAAAATCCAGTTGTTTCAGCGATCATGACGTCGTGAAACAATTTGGTTTTTGTTTCGTCTCACATCAAGACATCATGAAATGCGTGCGGGACGTCATGACGCTGTCAGGTGCTGCACTCTTTTGGAGTGATATCGTCTTTACTGAACTCCTACATCATGGAACTTACTGAGAATGTGCCTGAGCAATGCTTGGCAATATAATATCCCAGTTTGGACGGCCATATTGTGTCTTCTGTCTGAGCCCTGTTATGACGTCTTCTTGATCGCCTTCGTGTAGGACAATATTCTTCGCCTGAAAAACGTCAACAAGAAGTATGAGATTTATCGCAAAACATACCTCTGAACATACCTCTGTCAGACCTGCCAAGGGTGTTCTGACACCTTGCTGGAGCTTGGGCAAAAATTTAATAATAATAATAATAATAATAATAAAATGAATTTCTATAGCGCCACTTTGAAATGAATCGTCAGCGGCGCTTTACAATAATGGACATTGAATATAAAACATTAAATGTAGGATATAAAACATTGAAAGAAATTAGTTAAGATATTTGTTAAAAAGATAAGTCTTAAGCTGAGATTTAAAACTTGAATAAAAAAAAAAATTTGCTGGAGAATGGGCCATTTTGAGGTTTCCGTGCTTGAGCATCTGAAACATGGTCAACTTTCAATGATCTGCAGAAAACCACACCGTGCACAATGTCCTTCAGCGATGGGCGGCGATTGGTCAGCGAGCATTGGTGGTAAAACAATGATTACAGAATCAACCGCAGATGGTGCGAGCACCGCCTGAGCAGGCGACAGTCAGCAAAGGCGATTGGAAAAAGTAGTTTGTGAAATAGTGGAACAATTTTTCTGAAGAGCTCTACTTTTGGGGCAATGCGTGAGATTACACACAACTCGCGGGAGTGCGGGAGAACAGGTGTATTTGCGTGGGTCTCCCGTGAAATGCTTGAGACTTGGCAGGTCTGCTCTGTCAAGCCTCATTTCCACTGCTAACAGAATCAGATAAGACTGCAATGCTGATCGCCAAAAGGAGCTCAGCCACAAGATCCGAATTTGTCACCAATTACAAACCAGGTTTGTGTCCCAGCCTCTCGTTAAGAAGATGTTGGAGTCGAAGAATCCCGCCTTTCCCTGTTCTGCCATCTGTTCCTCCATCGACATGAGCAGGTCGGAGAACCATTCAAAGGCAGACGTATCTGGGCAGATCCAGTACAGGTAGACCTTCTGCAGTTTCATTTCAAACTTTGGATCACAATATTTGTACCTAAAACAAAGACAATTGAACACTGAATCAAAATCTGGGAGATATATCTGACATTCTTGACTTGACAGACAATACTGAGTGATTTTGTGTAAAGCAGGAGCCAAAGCACTGGTCTACAAGCGTCTTGTCTCTTGTGCTGGCTACGAGTAAAGCTAGGAATCCACCATTGATTTTCAAGCTGATTTTGCGTTGCGACTTGCTTTGCAACTCGGCACTCGATCGCCGTAGTGGACTTGCTAGACGTGATTTCCACCAATGGCGAAGATGTGGTCAATTTCAGTGGGCAACCGGTCAGCGACCGGTATGAGTTCCTTGCGATCGTATTCAATCGCAGGTAGCAGGTTGCAAAGCAAGTCGCAACGCAGAAAATCAGCAGTGGATTTCTGGCTTAAAGATATGTATCACAGGTATTTTCGCGCGCCGCGAAATTCATTGTTTATTTACATTTTGTTTGTTTATGTCCAGTCTTTCTTTGTCTTATGAGTAATTTGTTGGTAGCATGCCCCTGTAGAAATTCTGTTGATTCCAAAAGTATTCATTTTGGTGGGTTGGCATGTCCCAAAAGTCCAAAATAACATAATGTAAACATCCATGTTTACAAACATTGAATGTAAACAATGAAGTCGTGATACATTATCTTTAAGAGATGCCACAATGCTGTCCCTGTACTGTATAGAGAATGCATGCCTGTGTGCAAATCACACACCAGTGTGAATACCGGTACTGTAGTATGAGCAGTACAAACTCACCACATATCCTTCAAGAGACTTGCGAATGGAGTCACCCCAATACCAGCACCAACTAACACATCCACTTGATAGTTATAAACATCCTCACTGGCCGTTCCGAATGGCCCGTCCACAGAAATAGCCGGCAACTTCGACACATCCTGTATGTCGTCTCCGTTCCCTAAACACGCCTTGGCTAAAGCTTCCGTCCAATCACCAACAGTCCGGATATGAATACTAAAGAAATCTTCCTGCGGACTCTGAGAAAGAGAAATAAGGTAGATATTACATCAGTTTTGAAAATGCTTTTTATGTTTGCTGGTGAACCATATTGACTAGCCAAAAATTTGGCTAAAGTTTTAAAAGTTTGGGTTTATAATCTGGGGCCTTATTCATCAAGCCGTCGTAAGTATAAATACGTAAGAAACTGTTAGGTAATACGTACGAATTTTCGTACGTGGTATTCAGGAAGATTTCGTAAGAATTACTTAAAAGTTTAAGAGGGTTTGGTGAATGAGCCTACTTCGTAAGTAAAGCGGCCTGTCCACGTGCAATAAGGATCAAAATGGGCCAAATTATTCCCACTCTTTCTTCCATCCATTATGAAGAAGCACATGACACCTGTTTTGGGCCCCATATTGTGCAGTAATATTGTACCGTGGAAAAAACCGCTTTAAGCTACGTTTAAAGCTGCTTTTCTACGAGGCGTTTGCGGGCGCGGAATCGGAGGCGGCGTGGGTGGAAAAAAATCTATCCAACGTATTTCCCTTTAGCTGTTTCACCCGCACCGCTCCCGCCACCGAAACCACGCCCGCAAACGTACCGTGAAAAAGCAGGGTTGTCGACATTTCTTGGCCTATTTACTCGAAGGACTGGTACTCCATTGTTCTCGCAAATAGTGTGCAATACAGCAGTTGCCATGATGATGGCGCAGCACTTTTCAGGAGTATGCCGC
>NMRB01001005.1:115986-127266 GCA_002633025.1 Notospermus geniculatus | reverse complement strand
GGGTTAAACGAATTTGCCCCGGGTTAAACGAATTTGCCCCGGGTTAAATTCGTAATGTAGGCTAAATATGGCTTATGATTCATTCAGTTACACGCCAGTGGGTGCATTGGAATGTGCTTGTCTGGGGAAAACCCAGTGTCTATAGATCGACCTTAAGTGTCGGGCTTAAGTAAGCTTGGTGAATACCGCGTAAGTGATTTTAATCACTTACGCGACAAACTTACGAAATTCTTAAGTGTGCTTGATAAATAGGGGATTTACGCATTACTTAAATGCTTTACGTGGCTTTAGTGAATACCATTTGATATACTTACGAAAGGGTTACGAATACGTAAGTGCTACGAACCGTTGATGAATAAGGCCCCTGATATCAACAACGGTAGAGGTGTCATCTGACTTTACACTTTAACCCCAGTCTATCCTGAAACCTTTCAGTAGAACTCAGATGAGCTGCTCATTCAGCGCTACAATATGGGCATTTCCGACCGGTACCCATTTATACACCTGGGTGGAGAGAGGCCAGTGAGGCAAAGAGACTTGCCCAAAGTCTCACGCCCAGTGGGATTCGAACCCGGGACCCTCTGACCGCTAGTCGGAGACCCGAAGCACTACACCACCGTGGCTCCTCGAGTGTCCTTGGAGTCGGGTTGTTTGGGAATGCAGCCCAAAGCGGGTGGTAAACCCCATCTAAGGCTAAATACTGCCACGAGTCCGATAGCGGACAAGTACCGTGAGCGAAAGTTGAAAAGAACTTTAAAGAGAGGCCTGACTGGCCTTCCCTTGAGAAGGTGTAAGTCTGCCCATTGTTTCATCAAGTTAAGCTCAGTCCACCAAAGATACACAATTTCACTAAAATGAGAAGTTCTGATACCTACAGAAGTCAAGGTGAATGGATGCCACTCAAATCGTGATATCGATGGACATTTGACGAAGATATACTGCCCCGACTCCATCTTGAATCCCTTTTTCTTCAGCTGCAGTTCTATCACCCTTGATGGATGTTTCACAACCTTGAGACAAAACAAAAGGGCAGACGGTCAGAGGAAATAGACTGGAAGACAACAGAGTGTAGTCCAGAATTCAAACTCTTAAAGCCCCTCTGTATTCAATTCGAAAAACACAAATCATCGCCGCGATTCTTGACGTCAGTGCACGATGTCAGTGTAGTGTAAAATGTAGGCCTACTACGCTCTATCTGAATGCATTAGAGCTCTCCCTGCAGTTTTTTTCAATGTGTGCTGAAAACTAGGCCTTGATTCTCTGAAGTACGTATCAGGCAAGCATTTTGGGGACCTTCACAAAGCTATGAGACCTCTCTGTGCACTATCCTAACATTTTGAAAATATCGTAAAATTCAATACAGTGGGGCTTTAAGTACAGTGGAACCTCTGTATTGAGGACAACTTTGGGACAGCCTGGTGCTGTCCTGAATTGAGAGGTGTCCTCAATACAGAGGTCAATATGAACAGTAAAGACAAACTGGGGACTGAACTCCGACTGACATACATGTACCGGTACATGTACATGTACATGTACATGTATCATCAGCCCTGAGTTCCAAGAGGCACAGGGGGGGCAACCCTTCAAGAGGGACTTCAAATTCTACTGAGAGGAGATCCGTTATAGGCAACCATGATATTTTACACACCTTAGTAATCTGAACATGTTGACAATCTCGATAAATCCTCAACACTCTCTCAAGCAGGTAGATTAAGAAAGGTCCGATGACCCACATCCAAGTCTGAGCCCCACCAGATACAAACTGGGGGTTCGGACAGCCTTTTGGTGTCCCCCAGGTTTTGAAAGAAGCTGAACAATTGAACGGGTTATGATCCTCCAGGTTAGACTGACCCCTGATTACACCCCTGCAAAAAACAATTAGCCAGTGATTACCTCATGATGCTCAGAAGTAGTGCCAGATGACAGCACGATAGGGACTGGGTCAAATATATGGAAACATCGTTTCACGTTGGCCAGTCTCATAGAATTTTCCTTGCATGGAATTGTACAACACTCCATGGCTGTACTCGACTCCTGTTCTTATGTGTTCTGGTGCAGAGAACGGTGTTCTCGAATGAGTCGAACAGCCGAGAACGCGTTTGCGAACGTGTTACTGTTCCCGAATCTCACACCACCTCGGTCGGTGGTGCGAACGGGAACAGTCGAGAACAAAAATGGCGGACACCAGCGGCAATTTTATATTTTATTTTTTGTCAGATCTTAGTGTAATTATTCGAGGTTTAGGATCAAGCAGAAATGACATGAATGACATATCCTTATTCTAAACTGAATAATTTTGAAATATTCTTGAAAAACATTGGCGTTTTTAGGCCGCCGTATTGACGCCGGAAGTGAAACAGTAACAGGCACTTTCTTATTCGAGACTCGAGAACACGTTCCTTGTTCTTGGCCTGTTCGGGTGCAGTTGAGAACAGTGAGTCGAATACAGCCCATGTTTATATACTCGTATACATTGATGTAAAGAATAGAATTGAAGATGCTGACACACTTACTGCATCCCGTGAACTATGCAGCCGATGAAGAAGATGATGAACAGATGATGGGTGTACCAGAACACTTCAAAATATGACCGCCTGTAAGGATCAAATAAACAGAAAGTGGCTTACCGGTAAATGGATTCTTTGGCGATGCATATTCAGCTGTCCCGGTGGTCAGAAGTTTTGCCAGTTATATGTGGATTTCTCCACTGTGCCATCGTGGCGACATTTTTCATTATCAATCTCTAATTTATGAAGTAGGCCTATATTCATACCTGATAACTTCGGTTGCTGATGTGACAATAAGTATAAGGGAAAGAGTGATGATCACACCGGATATACCGGGAAGGACTTTCAGCACCTCGAATGTTGGCTCCTGAAATCAGGACAAAAAGCTGGTATCACAATCACTCAATTATTTAATATGATATGAAGCCTTTGTGTAGTGCGTTGCACTGTAATAGTCTCAAAGCACTTTACACATTATTACCGGTACCTCAACCTTCAAGCAATGTTTCTAGGGAATTCAACGAGCAGTTCACTCCGTGCATCACTTGATTTTTTCAAACCAGCTGAGACTACAAAGTGGCGACTTGTCCAGGGACCAAACCCATGACCGCCCCCCACCACTGTGCCGCCATGATGCCTTGCCCACTTCAATCAACCAAGGTTGCTTTAACCCAATAGACCCCATGCCGCCCTAAACCGCCCTGCTGTGAGCCGCCTAGAAGACCACGCCGACTTTTTGACAAAAATCCCCATCACCTCTAATGTAGAAATGAAAATCACCAATTACTGCCAGGAGTGTCACAATCCGCCATGTCGCCAGACGCCGATACCGCCATAAACCGCCTTGATTCATACTGTTCTTTATTCAGCTTAATGCAGTGGCATTTCAGTGGCGGTGGCGGTGAAAGTTATGGAAAGTGCCAAAAAAATAGGCGGCTCTATTGGGTTAATTTACTCCTCCCGCTGATTAGGGCTAATATCCAAGAATGGTTTTCACCATACTTACAGCATCTGGGACTCTGATGAAATTAATGTACGTCTCATTGGGCCGGGTTGGTAGACTACTAAGAGCTGATAACAGGGGCCCTGTGACATTATCCGGGTAATGCCAGGCCAGGGCAAGGTTCTGCACATTGAAGACATGAGCACCGGCGTGGATAGCTGAAATAGACACCAGGACTTAGAAGGATCTGAATCTCATCATTCTTGAATGATGAATAACCAGTGAAATCAGTTCATTCCTAAAAATGTATTTGTATTTCCGTCAGGTCCGAAGCCATAGCATTACCGGCCCTGGTAAGTACGGAGGAGGCCATCTCAAGCTACTCATGTTCCTCACTTGGATGGGGTCTTTTACTTGCCCTTGCAAAGACACAAGGTACAAGTCACCACGGCTTACTGTCCCACGCGACGGACGTGAAGAGCCGGGAATGAAATCCCATATGGCCCGGCCTGGATTCGAACCCGGGACCTGCCACTTGCTGAGCGGACGTGATAACCACTCAGCTATCAGGGCTTCTAAAAATATGTAACCTGTTGTCTCGTCTGCTAGGTATGTGAGTGAATCTTACCTGTATGTAAACATATTACATAGGCCACAGTCTTGTGGAATGCAATATTCTTGTCCAGCTGTCTTGTGACATTTCGTTTCAAGCACTGAAAACAAGAATAATAGGCTTTTCTAGTTGTAGAACATTGAATACAAGTCCTGTTTTCACAAACTCGACATTCTACTTGGCCTAATTAGACTCTTTGATGAATGGACACATCCATGTCTTTTATGCAAAGGTCAAGTACTGGTACATATATATGGTTGAAATGACTGGATATGGACTTATGTGTAGTTGTCCTCCTTCAACTTCAAGACTATATGTGACCTAGTCTGGCAAAACCCCACCAAAGTCGCTGAACACCACAGGGTTAATAGGTTATGTAGGGAGTCTGATCACAATGAAAAAACGATGGTCTCTTATTGGCAAAAAAGCCTTATCAATTGTGCAACAAAGGGGAGGTATGATCAAGGCCGTTGTCACTCCCCAGCGACTTTGGCTGCATTTTCACAGACCCAGTCACATGTGTCGGCTTTGTAATCGGTTGCAGAGGAGTCTTACCCGACATGATCCCCGAATGAAGGAGAGCAGGTTCCTACACACAGGCAACAAGATGAGAGCACAGTTGAAGTTGAGACATGCAGCAGCTCCACGGGCAAACGGAAGACCAAGCTGTAAGAGACATTGAGACAGTGTTAGGCAACAAAACACCATGAGAATACATGGAACATTCTGTGATGAAACACTTAAGTCAACTTACCCCAACAAGTTCTCTCAAATAGTAATATTGGTCTTGCTGATAATACTTAAAAAAATATCCAATGAAAAGTCCAATATTGATGGCATGATACAAAAACTGAAATTAAAAGAGAAAAATTGAAGCTATTTAAAAGTCACCTTGTTAATGACCCTGTTCAGGAGCAAACTTGAAAAAATGACTATGACTTAAGAATTCATGGTATTAAAATTCATGGTATTAAAACTCTGTGGTGGATTCATTAAATTACCATTTCCTTCAGAGAGAGTGTAGACCTATTATATTTGTGAATGACACTATAACAGTTAACTGATTTACTCACCAAAATGGCCCACTTTGGGAACTCATTCACAAACCAACCCATAATGCTTGGATGATTTCACAGCAACAGGCCTGGGGACATCCTCACTTGCTTTTGCTGGCCTATGTCATCTTGTCCTCTCATCGAGTATCGCTATTCGTTTCGCACTGTTTCGGTTGAATTCTCTTGCCACAGAAGCCAAGTCTCCTTTTTGGTTTTCAGTGACAGTCAGCTGTAGACCTGCAAAGTGGAGTTATGAATTGAATTAGTCCAGGGACTATAACTAAAAGTACCAGTATAGCATTCGGCCTAGGTCGACCGAGCTTTATCCAAAGACTAAGATAACAGTTTTTCGATACATTCCTCTCCAAGTCTGAAAGAATGATAGCTAACCGAAGTCGTGCTCCAGAAATTTAGCAAATTTTGGACCCCAACCAGGGTCTTCTTCAAGCTGGCACTTTCAAGTCGAGCTACCATACTTTATACTTCAGCTCGACTTGAAAGTGCCAGCCTGAAGAAGACCCCGGTTGGGGTCCAAAATTTGCTGAATTTCTGGAGCACGACTTCGGTTACGGTATTATATCATTTTGTGTGTCGCCTTTTGTGCTCTAGTTTTGGATTATTTCAAGTCTGAATGAAGAGTGTGCTCAGCCAGTTTCCTGCCCTGCATGGCCATGGGGATGGCATCAGTAGGCGGCTAGTAGTGTAGCTGTAGGCCTCTATCTCTATCTGTCTATATCCTTATGCAGGCCTACTTCAAAATGATGGATTGGATGCACTAGGCCTAGTATAGATCATACAATGTTGGCTACAATTTTGACACTACTGACAGACAGAAGACACATCCATCATCTGATCATGTGGATGATGTCGGATCAGCTGTGCATCCAACCAATCCATTGTCACCGTCAGCATCATGGCATGGTGCATGACCATGATGACAAAATGCCTGTTGGGGATTGGATGAAAAAGAAAGCAGACTGGCAGAGACACCCTACCCTGCTGCTCTCTGGGTGTTCAGCATGCTCAGTCGGCACCGTCTCCCCCATAAGGCATAAAGATGCTGTCCTCGTAGGCCTAAATATTCTACTGGCATAGGCGAGGCCTACTGCCCAAGGCCTGAAATGAAAGTGATACCGGCGCGGTAGCTAGGCCTATTAGACCAATAGGCTATACCTATAGGCCTGTCATTCTCATGATTTTGAGTGTCAATAAAATATGGTGTTTTCTTGTCTGTAGTTCAGCGTGCTCTATAGACATGATAGGTCTACCTCAATGTAAGACAGGCATTATGGGCCGTATTCTAGAAGCTTCCTTAAGTTTAAGGTCGACCTTAATCTATTGTGTTCTACCCTGCAAACAATAGCTAAAGGTCGACCTTACACTTAAGGAAGCTTCTAGAATACGGCCCTATAATGCACGAACGAAGTCGGTGAAAGTGTAGGCTACAACATCATTATTGTGCTTTTATGTCTTTTTTGTGACATAAAGCATTATGTTGTTTACAGTTCAGTTCATCATGTCCACTGCTGCTGAGGACGTAGGCCTAGGTGATCAGAATTCAGGTTCTGATTCTGATAGCAGTGGAGAAGACAGGTAAGAGAACAGCATGATCTTTAGGGGCCTAGTTAGTCTCCCTCCACAGCTGATGCATCCTCGCACCCAAGGTCTTCACAACCGGCTCCCCTTTCTCGCGCTTGGTTATTGAGGGATGGTACGACCGTAAATGACCTGAGATTCTCTGGATGCAGCTGATGTTACCCTTGCTCTCTCTGCGCCGAGCAAATTGATGAGGGTTTTGAAAAGACGCTTGTTGATTCTAGATCTTAGTGGACTTCCTCCTTCTCATGCCAGGCTGGCATCAATATTGACATAATGGTGCTGAGCTAGTCAAGAGGACTCTTCATCAAGTGCCTAAGTTTTGACTGAGCAGTATGATTTCAAAGTTGAATATGGAAAGGCCATTACAATAGCATGTACTACCTATCGGCTTACAACTTCAGTATCATGATTGAAGAAATGGTTAGGTTTGTCAAGATATGGATGTTCATTTGTGAGCAATTCGTAACTTAAATTAACATTTTTTACAGCACTAGTACAAGACGCCATTTAAAAATCTACACAAAAACGGGCGACAAAGGTACATCTGCTACATTCACCGGTGAACGACGAAGCAAAGATGATGTGATATTTGATGCCCTTGGTTCCACAGATGAATTAACGTCTGCTCTAGGGTAGGGTAAAACGTTTGATTGCCTCTTTTCTGTTAGCCTTAGTCCAGGATGGATACCGGTATATGAATAAGAATTGGGAAAATGATCACTCTCCAAGTGGGCAATTCTCCAGTAGAGAATGGATATTACAAAATCAAATGTTTATTTTCATCTTTGATATTACAACTCGTTCAGTTCAGCAAAAAATCTAGGAGATTCAGGCAACACTGCTGAAAATTATAATGTGAAGTGTTTTCAGTTATAAGGCAAGATAAATTTATGAAAATTAAAATTCATGTTTTTTGCACAGAATGTCCTGACATGACCTTGTTTTGGTACCCTTCTTTAGCCTGTCATAGGTCAGATTACATCCATGAAAACCATGGCGTTTTGGTTGGTTTCACATCTACAAGGCCTGATTGAGGAACAATGGACAAATACAACACAATACAGTTGCGATGAATATGACTTTGAAGCCTTCTTTTCGGAAGAAGTTTTTTGTAATTCCGTTACTGTAATTCCGTTACCGCGAACTGTCTTTAGAAATGTTAATTTCTCTCAGAAGCAGAAAGATTTGGTGACGGTTAATATCTGAACTGAGAACTAACAACCTAAAGTGTATTATCATACTGTTTTTGTAATCATACGTTCTGCGGGTATTGTGTAGGAATTTTTTAAAAGTTGGTGACTGTTTTTGCACTGTCTCTCTGATTAATTCCGTTACCGACCAAAGTGGGCAACACTGCTCCTTAAGCTTGAATTGTAGACTGGGTTTGAACCTGTTCAAAATTATTTTGGCCCAATATGCCCAGGATATGACTGATTTCGTATCCGTCGTATTTGCCAGATAAGGGTGGGAGCAAAAAATATGACTAAATTTTGCTCTGATTTGTAATTCCGTTACCGGAGAATTGCCCAAGTACTTACGGCTGTGTAATCTCAAGAGACATCTTGGACATTTTGTAAAGTGGAAATATGTGACCAAGTCTTGCAAAACCTGGCCAAAGTCGCTGAACACCACAGGGTAAACAGGTTTATGTAGAGAGTGTCATCACAATGAAAAGATGACGGTCTGTTAGTGGCAAATAAAGCCTTATCGATCGTGCAACAAAGGGCAGACAATGATCATTCCCCAGCGACTTTGGCCGAGTTTTCACAGACCCGGTCACTTATTGTTGTCATACTACTCTTTGCCACGACCTAACTGGTTAGAAAGGGCCATGCCACTTGACTTATTGAATTTACTGCTGTATTTTCAGTTTGGCAAAAGAATTTTGTGCTGATGCTGGCCACCCCCTGGTTGAGCGGTTAGAAACTGTAAGTACATGTATTGTCAAGACATCATTGTCCTCAGATCGCATCGTAAAAAGGGTTTCCTGTTTTGGACAGCACTATTATCATGTGTGGTGTCTACTAAAACAATAATTTCACAATGCATTTTATTTCAGATCCAGTGTGTGTTACAAGATGTATCCTCAAATGTTGCCACACCTAAAACCTCAGCAAGAGATTCACACTTAAGTAAGAATAAGATATGTGAGGCAGTCTAGGAAAAACTGTCGGATGTCGCATATTGAGGAAAGTGTTAATGGCCTTGGTGAAACCGCACATTTCAATAGCAGATCAATGCACAGGCAATCTGACAGCCCTTATTGATCATTTAGCGACATCTGATTGGTGACCGCCTCACATATTCTAGGGTGTTGTCGATTTTTCTATAAGCAGGCAGATGCACTTCAAACATAAGAAAATTCCATCCCAGTGAAAAGGGAAACATTTTGTATATAAACACTATCATGTAGACATGAAAATGAACAATATCTGCAAGCTGATAGTCTGCAAATGTTGATTGTATTATCAAAATATTACAGGTATAGAGGGTGTCAATAGGGTACTACACGTGGATTGACATTACGCCTGACGTGACGAGACAGCACACGTCATTGTGACGTTCCTTCAGGAAACACGTCAATTTGGTCACGTGACCTTTATGACGTCACGTGGGAAACCTCTATACAGGTTTTACTTTCTCTACTTTCAGAGAGGACTGCCTTTAGCCCAGAAAATGTGACTGATTTAGAAAAGTGGATAGATGAATACACAGAACAGCTCCCACCATTAAAAAACTTCATAATCCCTGTAAGTTTTATTTTATTACTGTAGGTGATAAGATGTGGTGACTGACCATCAGATGACTCAAATGTATGGTTGTTCTGTGTGCCTGGTGAATCATGAAGTAGTGGAAAAAATGAAAGAAATATTTTGAGGCTTGTAAGATGAGTAAAAATTAAAATCCAAAATCTATAAGGCAGGCTTACGAAGGAAAAGTGGAATGATTCCACTTTAGGTTAGAATACAAGGTGAATGTTCATTTTATGATTTTCATTTGAATTTTTCAGTCTGGGGGAAAATCAAGTGCTTCCTTACATTTAGCAAGAACAATATGCAGAAGAGCAGAAAGAAGGTAAACATCGCATTTGATTAGAACTGTTTGTGTGTCCCCAGAGGAGAGTAGGACGTCACAAATATTGGTGTTTTCCAAAAGGCAGCAGGTATAACATGCGTTATTGTTGTTGCCGGTATCTTTGCTCATCCTGGGAATGCATCGGGTGCGGCAGTTGGCCTATTTTCCAATTCTTACGGGCAAATCTGATGTTGACCACCAAATTACAGTAGCTCTATGTCCCAGTTAGCTGACTTCAGCTGACCCGAAGCTAATGGCTTGTACTCCCAACTCAAAATAAGGAATCTGAAATGCGTTACAGTAGCCTACATATATTTCCTTTTAAAAGTTCAGAGACTCCCATCCTGCACTCGCAAATATTTTTCAGCTCGGAATGGTAGTGGTGTAATAGACATCTGATCTGCAGTTTCTGTCTTCCAGGGTTGTGCCATTGGTCAGGGAAGCTGAGGTGGATCCAGAGCCTGCTAAGTACCTAAACAGGTAGGACTGGAACAAATTTATTGAACAAAGAAGCAGAGAACACTGCTGAATGCTGAACTTTTCTGAATACAGTCTCTGGTGCTGTGGCCGAATCGGTTAATGTCGTCCTGGGTATAACAAAAATATACCGAGGTTCAATGTCGTCGCACAAAACTATACCCTGGGTATAGTTTGATCTACAAAAGTATACCCAGGATTGGATACAGCACCTGAAGACGAGATTGTTGTCGCAAATGTCACATGACCACAAGCATGGCAAATCGAAAAACATGTTTTCAATTTACGCATTTGTCACGAACATGCCACCCAGGTACACGACAGAAGTACCAATCGCGCGCAGTAGTCCAGTCATTCTGTAGCTGGACCTGGAAAAAATTGCAACAGAAATGATTTCACTTGTAATGTGCTCAGGAGACCCGTAGGTATAACATATCAAAAGTCCGGAAAAATCCGGTGAGTGGAAAGTGGTCAAAATTGCATAATTATGCTAATGAGCTGTCCCCATTACTTAAAAACTGAAATGTTCCTATAATTTTGTAACAAATTGTACAAATGGATTAAAAGTGGTGTCTATACCCATGTTTTCATGGCCAGGAAATACAATGAACATATTATTGACATCCTAAAAGCATTACATAACATAGATTATGCTAATTAGCCTCCGCCATTATCCGCAAAGTGAAATGTTGTCATAACTTTGCAGTAAAGTGTGCAAAAATATTAAAAATGGTGTCTATACCTATGTTATCAGGGTCACACAATACAATGCACATGTTACCAACTTTCTACAAGTATTACATAACAATGATTATGCTAATTAGCCTCCGCGATTATCCATAAAGTGAATTGTTCTCATAACTTTGCAATAAAATGTGCAGAAATATCAAAGATGGTGTCTATACCCATGTTATCAGGGTCAAACAATCCACTGCACATATTATCAACCTCATCAAAGTATTACATAACACTGATTATGCTACTTGGGGCCTGCTATTGTCTGTGTGTTAA